>JAOXYJ010105832.1:0-11293 GCA_028566555.1 Lithophaga nigra
CAAAATATGTTTTTCATCGAATACTTGATTTCGTGGTTTGCCTGTCCCCACGAAATCCAAGAAATTGGTATACCACGAATAATAATGAGTCCACAGTATATACAGTGTTATGACTTACAACTATGTAGTTGAAGATAAAATGAATGATTGAATTAGGAAATGGCGGATTCCCACTAGTACATCATTACTCATTTCTGGTACATTTTGAAAAATCATGCAATAATGACCGTGGCATAGAATAGGAAATAACATCTTATGATACCAAATTTATTACACAATATGCGCATTTTGAGAAATTATCTCTCATCAGTTGTGCTCGGGGCCTAAAATAGGAGAAAAAACGTTGAAGAGCAGAAATAATCGCTAAAATGACCGAAAAGTGGAATTAAGCCAAACGACCAGCTAAGGACAGAGCTATACACGAGGGAGATACGCCTTAGGTTTCTAAAATATGAGTAAATTTTACTGCGGTAATTTAAATTTTAAAGAATTCATGCTAGTACCGAAACAACTGGGCTGATGGTACCCTCGGGGACCTTTGGTCCACCAGCAGTGGTATCCACCCAGTGAAAATAATAAGATCTTATGATACTGGATTTATAACACAATATGCGCATTTCGAGAAAATCATAAATTTCGATCCGTACAAGTCGATCTATGAAAATAAAGTTTTAAATAACTACGAAGGACATATAGTGGCAACTTCATGTCGTTTACATTTCTAGAAAAAGGATGAGTCCGGAATCCTAAGTCTTCCGAAAAGTCGACTCATACGTATGATGTCAAGGGAAAATAGAGTTAATCTGAAATTATAGAAATCGTCAGAGGATGTTATTTTCACATGGCCAAGTACTTCGCTTCTATATAGGTGAAGACTGCTTGTATTATGGGCAACATCAAAAGTCCAATGTAGGATAAAAAACTTAATTCACATAGTTTTTTTCTGGACCCCCACCCCCTTCAAAACTTAATTTGGCAAATGTTGATCACCATATAGAACAAAAGCCCACTTGTTGAAATTTGACAATTCATATTTTGATTCATTTGTTATATAGATTATGATGATGTTCTTATTGTTTTTAGCTTTTAGATACACATTCGTGTTTCAACAAGAAACCGCATCCACATAACTTCAATCGAATCTGGTACATTTTGGTTCTACAGTTTCGGTCCGAAAACTGAATATCCTGTTGAACCATTCATATGATTATATACCTTTTTTAAAAATGGAAGGTCCGAAGATTTCTAAGGGCCAAAATCGATGTAGGATAAGAAAACTTGCCAGGAATTCTACCCCCACACCCCCAAACTATTTGAATTAAGTTTTTTATCCTACATTGAATTTTTGATGTTGCCCCTAATTTACAGGGTTTTTCAGTGGAATGTTGTTGAAAACGAAAGCCGGGATATTTTTTCTCAATGATGAATCATCGTGAATGGGTTCCTGTTCAACTTATATGTACATAATCGGGAAAAACATTACGAAATGAACTAACGGAGCAAACAAACGCTCCTTCGTATGCTAATTTCTCAGGTATCTAACAATAATGAATTATGAATTACATGCGGTTTTGAAGAGAAATGAATACGTGAAATACACATATTACTCTGGGATTATTTACTTCATTGCAAGTGTTCAAATATGTCAATAACATGCCTACGTCTTTCATCAAGTTGCTATTTACTGCCAACCGGAGGCGATACCAAACAACCTTTGCTGTTGCTCTTACCATACAGTGAATCTGCTGCAACCAAATACAGTAAAAGAAATAAAAATTATACATTATACAAGCTTCCTACAAAGCCCTCTCTCATACTTATCTTCGTTCTTATCTATATTTGTTGTTCTAATATTCATATGTTATAAGAATAAGTGTAAAATCGTTATACATGTATCATCTTCATATTATGTGAAGAGGGGCTTGCCTAAAAATTGTTTTATTTCTTTACATCTGCTAATTTTTACGTTTTTAAATAAATTCAGCTGTTCTGTGGGACCATTGCAAGTGTCTGAATATTGGATTTACAGAAGTATCGCTATTAGTGAATTACTAATTGCTGTGCACGAGTTTTTATCTAGTGTGCACCAGTTTTGCAACAAGTACACGCGAGTTTCTGACTAACTGTTTTGGATAAGCTAGGTATTATAGTTTTATAGTTATAGCGTAAACTATGTGATTATGAGATATCTCAAATCATTGCGTTACTATCCATGTTACGTATCTTATTTTATACTTATCAGATAATTGTTTCATAATTATTATATACATATGATGTCATTTCTTATCCTATTTTAATGAAATTTTCACCTCTGAACACGAATAGTTCAGCAGTTTTATTGTGTATTGTTTCGCTGATATCGTATAAGATAGAGAAAATCCAATGGCATACTACTGCAAGCACGTATCAAGAAATCAAATGAAAGCAAAAACCCATTGAAATCGCATATCTCTTTTTTAAATTCAAACTCACCGAAATGCATTTTAACTCCTTTGACCATGTTTTTTTTCGAGAAGGGTAATACATAGAGAGAATCCGTTGACAAACCGCTAAAATGATTCATGAAGAACAATTCATTTAAAAAGTAACATGAAAATCAGAGATCACATATGTCACACACTTATTTGCGTCTTTTATATATATTTGGTGTTTATGGTCCAGACCCTTAAATCAAAATTTGAAGACCTTATTATATCAGTGATAAAATTATTGACGTCAGAAGAAAGTCAGTCGGGGGTTATTAATGAACACTCCGCCAAGGTTTGCGATATGATTTTCTAAGTAAGCTGGTGATTTGTTCTAATTCTCAAGATAGATATGATTTGGGTAGATATTTTCTTCAGCCTTTGACTATTGAAGAAACGTGGCATTGGAACTAGCATGTTGATGCTTTAATTGAATATGCTTTCAAGAATTACACTTTTACTAAAAAAAATAAAGAAACATGCTATGACCATATTGGGAATACGCTTGAAGATCCTCTTCTTGGAACGGTTATGACAGTAGAAGGGAAACATATCCATACAGCAATTGAAACGTTCAATATTACCTAATTTGCCGGTATGTTGATATGGTGCAAATGGGTATAGGGAATAATGCAAATCCTTTGCGTGTGCAAAAGAGGAATGAGAAATCGTATTTTCATTCACTAATGAAACAATTCAATCGACTCCTTTTTTTATTTTAATTTATTACATTTTTCCTGTCTATTTCTGGCGGTCATTTGACTAAACTTTTCTTCAAACTTGTGAAAAATCAAAAATTGGTTATGATGTAAATGGGGAATCGTGTATATGGAATGGTATGTAATGCGTATATGAGGAATCATGTTCATTAATCCTTAACAGAAATATGTTTTGATGCTAGTCGGAAATTCCAGGATGGCTGCCACTTTGGAACATAGTTTAAAATTAAACCCTATGGGGAATGCACTTGATGTCTTCTAGGAAATGACCAAGAGAGCTAAATCTAATCATGTCTAAAAATATTAATTTTACCGTCCGTTTCCAAAGCTGTGTGTTTGGTGCAGATTAAAATTCCAAGATGGCCACCATCGTGGAACATAATTTAGTATTCAGTTAGTATTCAGTTAGTTAGAATCAGGTGAGCAATATAGGCTCTGGTGAGCTTCTAAAATAGTTTTCTTTTCAAAATATCTATTTTCCCAGCAGGAAAATATACTCTCGGCCTAGTCTATTAATTGTACAAAATAACTAATCGCCATGTCAGAAATATTCATCTCAAAAATATAATATGCCTTTTAAATTTTAGAATGCCATTTATAGCATTTGTTTGGGGGAGGTGTGGTGCAAAATGGCATATGGGGTAATTACTATTTTAAAATAATTCTATAAAATGGTCTGGAGGTGGGACATTAACATTCCTCTTTGAAATTAAAATTTTATTTCAAAGATACATCTTCATTGCAGAAATTGTATATCATCTTAAATAATACTTCAGTAAGTGATAATGTATTAAACGAGTCATGACATTGCACCATATTATTATAGAAAAGTAAAATTAAAATTATATTAGGAACTATCATAAAGTTTGCTTGTTATAATCAGGTGTTAAGTACATGAAATATGTAAAGTGATTAAAACAATCAATATTTTGCTAAAAGAACTTACATGTTAGAAAAATGTTTAGGTTTCAAAGTAGCGCTTCTTATACCAATAAAATTTATAAAATCAAATATAAAGGTAATGTAGGGACAAAATTGAAATTATATGGACAACTATCATAAAGAGCTAGGTTTTTATGATCTGAAAAGTACTTGAAATATATAAGGTGAGTAAAATGATAAAAGTTTAATTCAAAGCAGTTACCTCTAAGGAGGAATTTCTATTTTCAAAGTAGCACTTCCAACACTGATTAATATGAAAGCAAATATTACTGTAATGTAAGAAAGAAAATGAAATGATATAGCAATTTATGATCTGAAAGGTACATGAAATATACCAAGGGAGTAAAACAATAAAGAGTTTGTTTGAGAAATTGCCTCTTGGGAGAAATTTCAGCTTTCAAAGTAGCACAACCCCAAGGATAGCTGGGGTATAGAAGTATGGCTACCTGGACTTCTCCCGTCCAGCAGTAAAACCCGTGCTGAAGGGGCGTCCATTTGGCTATACGGGATGTATAATATGCGGTCACTTCCGTTCTAATTGGGGACGTTAAATCCAAGGCACGTGTAGGGTGAATGCCATCCTCTTTGCACGTTAAAGAACCCTTTGCCAAGAACTCTTCGGAGGGGTACGTAGGTGACCTGTTGTAAGGCTAAATTTCTGACCCTACCCAATACTCCCTCATTTTCCAGTGGCAATCAAAATTACCCAACCTTCTCCCGGTCGACCCACTTTTCAGATCCTACCAGTTGATATATTCTTAACTTGTTCTCGTCCTGAATATACACATAAATTTGCCGCTGGACGTTATACAAACAACAATCAATCAATCAAAGTAGCACCTTCCATGTCGATAATGCAAGAAATCAAAATTTACACAAATGTAGGTTAAAAATTGAAATTATATGGGTAACCGGCATTTTATAGTCTTAAAAGTATATGAAATATTAATGTTGAGTAAAACAATAAAGATTTTGGTTAAACAAATATCCTCAGGGGAAAAATACCAATTTTCAAAGTTGCACTTCATATACCGAAAAAGTATAAAATTAAATATTAGAGTAATGTATGGACAAACTTAAAATTTATTTGGACAACTGTCATAAATATCTGGCTTATTATGATCTGAAAAGTACATGAAATATGTAAGGTGGGTAATACCATTAATATTAAGAATGTACATTAGTGGATAAAGTCCAGTTTTCAAAGTTACATTTTCTATCATAATGTACAAAATCAAATATAAGATATAACGCAAGGACATAATAGACATTACAAAAACAACTATCAGAAAAATCTGGTTTTTTTATCTAAAAAGTACATGTTATATGTAAAGTAAAATAATTAAAATTCTGCTCAAAGAAGTTTCCTCAGAGGAGAAATTCTAATTTTTAAAGTCATGGTTTGTATGTGCCAAATGGGCTTGTCCCATACATAGTATACTGTGCTATGATAATAGAATAAACTTGTTTAGTTTGTGTAATTTTGTTTATTCAAATGTTATTTTAAAAAAACTTAGTGAAAAAAAGTATGTCGCTGTCCACGTGCTATTAAGTACAAGGAAGCGTAGTATACCGAAATTCCAGATTCATAAATTCTTTGGAATACACAATATCAAGAAACATTTTTGGACGTGATCTTATGAGCTCCATAAGGAGTGAGACCGGGTGCGTCGACAGGGTAGGCGTCTTCTGCTATGCATGCATTACCCGTCATGCGAAAAACTTATGTCCAATAAATAAAAGTTATGGCCAGGAATAAGTCAAATCTGGTATGTAAGATGAGACGACGAAATGCTAGAACTAGCAAAACGTTTTTCTTAACCCTTCGGTTTTCTTACCTTTTCGTAAACAGATCGAAAGCAACTTGCGATATGGTTACTTTATAATGGTCAACCAACTCATGATGGCGACCATAGAACTTGTGAAGTGTTGATTTCAATCGTTCTTCCTCATATCCTTGGAGTAATAGTTTTTTTTGTAAGTAGTACACTTCTGTTCGTGAAGTCTTCATACAGAGAAAATGCTCTACCATATCGTATCAACTGAGATACATATACACCGTATACAGGGGCAGAAGGTATGTTACTACTCAGGAATGGGAAATTCACGATAGGAAAATTGAAATCATCCCGTTTGTCGTAGATTCTTGTTTTCAATCGTCCATCTTTGTCAATTTCGAGGAACAGATCTAAATATGAAGTTGAACTTCTAGTATCTGTAGTATTTTTAATTTCTAGTTGACTGGGATATATGAGATGTAATAGTCACTGAAATACGGGTTATTGATTGAAAGAATGTCATCAAAATATCGGAACGTGAAATTAAAGAATTTAGCGAGTTGTTTCTTCTTTTTATCTTTAAGAAGGTTTTGTATAAATTCAACCTCATAAGAATACAGAGACAGATCGGCGAGTAGAGGTGCACATTTAGTGCCCATTGGAATACCAACCCACCAAACTCGACAAATATATTGTCAAGTTGAAAAATCCAACATATTAATGATGTCATCCTCGGTGTACTTATTGTTGGAATAGCTGGAAACAAAATAGTTAGTTCACATCAGCAGTATGAACAAATGTGTAAGTTTGAATTCCCTTTTGTGGTATAGAAGGATTTGTGGGTAGAAGAAGTCAACCATCCTGCAAAGACCATTATGACTAAGTTTTTTAGAAAATTAAATTTAGGGGCAAAATAAAATAGCTAGTGCACATTAGCGCCTAACGAATAATCTTCATACGTTTGATTGAATTCCCTTTATGGTTAATGAGAGTTGCGGATAGCAGAAGTCAAACACTTTGAAAGCCCATTATGGCCACTTAAAAAAAAGTTTTTCAGTAAATTAATTTTGAAGCAAAATAAAATAGCTAGTATACATGAGCAATACTTAATGAGCAACATTTGTGTTTGTCCGAAGAAGATATTTACACTGTGCATATACCGGCAAATCCTATTTGACCATATCTATATTTCAAAACATTTTTAAAAAATTGGAAATATCTTTGATATATTTTAGTTTTTCAATCGGTTGCCCTTCTACATTTTGAAGTTGGCTTCTTTCCTTCTTTTTTCTTTAAAATGTGCAATACTTTTTCATTGTTTATCTGTAGAAACATATACGACCCATTTATTGAATATATGGGGAAATGCGAATCTAGGAATATCAACGAATTAGTTTTAAGCTTATAAAATGGTCAAACCGTCATTCATCAAATTCAGTTAAACCTCCCAAATCCTGTGGAGGAAGATTTATTTGTCAGTTCATCTCGTGCCAACAGATAACTGTTTGATGCCTGTTGTGTTTCCAGGAATTCTTTAATAGGGAAAGCTTTTATTTTGTTATTTAAAAAAATCAATCAAAATGACACCGTGTGGTTTTCATCATGTCTATACGTAAACAAATTACAAACGTACAGCAATCCTTCCATACAATATTAAGACTTACACATTAGTGAAAAGCGGCTTACGAATACGCTGAAAGACAAGGTGCATTTATCTTTATCTGCGTATGTGGTTGGAACATCAGGACATTTTTAAGTTATAATTTACCAGAAATAAAGCAATTTGAATTAACAACAAAAAGAGGTAAATGACGAGATTTTATGAGGTGAGGCAGAGGTCAAACGAGACCAAATGATTCTTACTGACCAACTGAAAGCAAACATATCGTCTAAATGATGGTTAATGATGATTTATCGATATAAATAACTTGGATATTTCTATACACAGTCTCTCTGATGGCTATAAAAACAGAAGAAAATATAAAATCAGGTACTGAGTGTTATCTGGAAGAAAACTTTATTCATTTTTTTTATTTTAGCGCATCATTCAATTCAAAATGCAAAAAAGCAAAAGCAGAAAAAATTGAAAAATTTTTACTATTTTTTTCCGCCATGTTTTGAAACCTGGCAAACAAAACATGGCGGCAAAATTAGTCCAAAGTTTTCAATTTTTTCTGCCTTTTTTTTTTTTTTTGCATTTTGAATTGAATAATGGTGTGCTTAATTAAAATAAATGAATAAAGTATTCTTCCAGATAAACTTTAGTTACAGTGGAAGGACTGTTAATGCGAAGTTGAGCAACCTGAAGAACTTCCTGTTTATGTGAAGTGGCTTCCTCTTTATGTGAAGTGGTGCAACCTGGTCAAAACAGTAAAATGAAAGTAGAGAAAGCAGTGCCGAAAGTTCAAGGTCTGATGGCTTTTTCAGCTTTGTCCTATGGTGGACTTTTTATTGCATGTGCATAAACTGCCACTCTCAATGAATATGCTAGATACATTTAGGTTAGATTGAAATAAAGAATTTTTCATAAGAAAATTTTAACAACTTGCATGATCGCTTGAATGGACTTAGAAATGTTTGGGATAATGAAACCTACACCATAGTAGCAGTTGCCTTGGATTCTTGCGGGAAAATGTTGCAGAGGACGGATCAAGGAATGTTTCTACCAAACAATGGCTTCACTGACTATGATATGGAAAAAACAACTTAACGTATACTTCCCTTTGTGGTCCTATGCTGAAGTGGTGTAACGGAATGGTAGTTATTTCCAATCTGCACACAAACAAGTTCAAGGATTATTACATTGGTTTAACAGACTCGGAGGTATCGGTGGAGATCTTTGAACATACATGTATCTTTATTGGTTTGTAGTTTTAATTTTTGCCCACAGTGCAGTCATTTTGGGATTTTTAGTTGGTGCAAGCACTTTGTAAAGAACCATTCAAACGATATTTCTACCAAAATTATTTGCAGGAGCCAAATTTCTAAAGGAAAATCCTTTAAACATACTCCCGTGCCGGTCCATTGTTAAACTTTGTCCTTTAATGTTGGCGTTCCCAGAGTTAAGACTGGTATAAAAAACCTATCAAATGATCATTCTTAAATAGTTTCAGTTTAATTATCTGAGTTGTTTTAAGAATATCTATAAACTCAAATGCAGACATTTGTTAAAATATGTCGTGACTTGAGTGTATGTTCTTGAGGGTTTCAGACTGGTATGGAAAACTACAAATATTGTGGAAAACAACAGTATCTTGGAAACCTTGTATGCTAAACTATGTCAAGCTGTGACGAAAATATTAGAATTCTAATCGATATGAAAAAAACACATTTACAAAAAAAGAATTCAATGAATATTCTGGAAAAGCTTTGTTTTAATCATCCCAGTAAACTTTCAGAGTTATTTTTATAGATCCCTTATTTAACTATGTCCGACTGTGGCAGCTGTCTTTTATTTTCACTTGAAACAAAACAAAGTAAAATTTAAAACATAAAACAGTGACTGAAGATAAAATGAGGCGCTCTGAACAAACCTCTTCGTGCGTCACTCGTCGTAATGTCGGATGGTCTCAGTACAAACTGCTGATCACAAAGTCGATATACTGAACATGTGGCTTTTGTAGTCACAAAGGAAAAAGTACACTGTACTGGAAAGCCAATGTATATATTGTACGAAAATTTGCAAATCTGGAAAAAAAATGTGCAACTGCTGAATTGAATTGAAGAACTTTCAGCCGCCGAATATGTAGCCTACACTACAATGATCGATAACAATGCACCAAGGAAACTAGCTCTAAGGAATACAACAATATTCGTTTCTGATTTTGTTTCTTGTCCGATTGTTACGTTTGCTCTTTTGGTCACTGAGTCTTGCATGTTTGGTTTTTATTTTAATGAAACAGTTCATAGAAGCATTTTGATTAGAAAAATCATTCTGCCTGAGAAATTACGATATCAGAAATCATTGCAATGTAACTCGATTACTTCTTTTCTTTGATCAATATTGTGTTTTGAATTTTACAAGATTAACCGTTTGATGTCTGATTACAACATTTAAGTAAACAGCATGTAAAAGAAGAAAGTAAAATAATATCATATTTCTGAGACATCTTCCTTTTGTAGCTGATCCGATTTAAGAAGAATCCGGATCGGTAAATTACCATCGTGTGGGTTGGAAAATTACCACCAAACAATACGCTTTAGTTATAATAAAGCTTCTTTTAACAAAAGTTAATTGACAAAAGATTTATGATTGTTGTTCGGAATTCTGACATGGAGATTTACGAAACATCTCATATTCCGTATGACTGTTTTGCATTAATCGATTGGAAATCTTTTCCTTTCCCAATGAATGAGGTATTATTAGTTTTCTCTTGGTGATGGAGAACTCGGGCTGTTTGTCGACATAAAGATTTACAACGGAGATGTGGGGCCAAAACATTTAAATAAATCATTGATGAAGTATGGCTATTTCAGATTTAAGAACAGTGATGGATGAAGACTTTAATCTCTCAAGCAATCGCATTCTATTGATGTACCCTTCAGAATCAATCCCTATACAACGCAGTTGACACCTATTAATTAAGGCTTGTATTTACTTTTTTAACTAAATTAAGGTGGATTCGTTCCAGGAATTAAGCGACATGAAAGTCAATAACGATCCAAAAATTTTCAAGTGTAAAACAAATACCAATCTGTTGGATTTTTAGAAATACATCTCCTTAATCTAAAGTTATAAAAATCAATTTGTTTGTGAATGTCTCGTAGATTGCAGACATAAAGTTTGAAACCATCAGTTGCCTAGCTGTATATTTACAGTTTCAAACAATTTTAAAATGCTTAAGAGTCTCAGAGGCAGAAACATGCATTTAATTATCTACTTGATATTTGCTATTTTCCGATTGCTGCATAAAAAGGAAATAGTTAGGGTACTTATTACCTCATATATTTAAATTCAACAGCATCTAAGAGATTAACTGTTCAGTGAGACAAATAAAGTGTTTGATAAAATGACTGAAAAAAGCTCAAATACCAAGGTTAGACATCTGTGATTGTGATGAATCCATTTATATAACAGGATATAGCACGACAATGAAATTTGTCGAGAGATGAAAAAAAACATGTGTCTGACTAGGGTTCCAATTTTATTTTTGTTTTAATCTGTCTACTTAGGTATCCATAACTATTCTGCTCAAAAGTAGAAAATGTTTATGTTTATTGTTCGGTGTCATGTAACAGTTATACACACTCAAACCGACTTAACAGGTGAGTAGTAGGGTTTTTCCAGTTCTGCCTCACTTCAAAAATCGAAAAGTTTAAAGGTAGAACTCTCGAGCTTTGGTGACACAAAATTTGGTCCCAAAAGAATTTGAACACGAGTGTTGAGAAA
>JAOXYJ010105941.1:0-11293 GCA_028566555.1 Lithophaga nigra
CTGGACGTTAAACAAACAACAATCAATCAATCATAAATCTGCATCTTCAAGATAAATCTCCATTACATTCCCTTTAGCGTATCACATGTATGAAAAAGAGTTCTTATTTCATCATGAGGGGTCCAAAATTAAAAGGGTAAGATATAATCACAGTAAAAATATGAAGAACTGTAATCTCCTAATTTCGTCTTAAACGACATGGGCACGTTTATTTCTGTTTTATACGATGAATGTACAGTTGCAAATATTTGTATCTTAGTATTGCCAAGCATGAATCCTCAGAATTCATGTTGATTGGTTCCCACTGTAGCGTATCTGTTGTTGTAGAAGGGACATACGTCTTGTATATCCGAAGGGTAAGGGGTCATTACTGTTGACCTACATTTCTTTTTAAAAAATGACAGCCAAGGCAATTTTTGTTTCGAATGCTCAGGAAGCAATAGACACAGCTATGCACTGGAATACACTGATAGCAAACAGTTAAAGATCTGGATTTTAGGTAGAAACTAACTAACCAAAGGACATTCCATTCTGATTCTAAAAATGCATACTTTCAAACATTTTATTGGCTTTTAAAGTTACGATATAAATTGTTCTTAACTAGCAGTGAATAGTCTCTCCGATATTTATTATATTGTTTCTGTTTCTAGTTTTTATTTAAACTGGTTTCAATTTTTATGGTATCGAATTGCTGAGGCTATGTTGGGCATTGGTGCTGTGTGCCGTAGGATTTTTACATAATTTTGTAGCGAGAAAATCTACTTCTTTACATCAAAAACATTATAATTTTGTAGATTGAAAACTACTTCTTTATATGCACCAAATAAAAGTGATGATATTTTACCTACACATATTGTGACCTCCTGACAGAGTCTCATTGACTAATAATATATCCCAAGAGAAGAAATATAACATAATTGCTCTGTTTAAAGGTTTGAACGTTTTCAAATTGTATTTTCATATCACACAGGTTACTCCGCATTCTAATACAACATATACTGTAACGTAATTTTTTATTTGATTATGCCTGTCTAGCGTAAAATCCAGGTTTTACTGTCGGCACCATTGATAACGAAGTCGTGCAGTTGACCTATCTAATTACTTTTAAAATTAATTTTTAGTGTTTTTCAGACGTTGAATTAGAATGCAGATAGCTGTATTGTATTTGAACAGTTGCCGACGTAAAATGGAGGTTTTGCTGTCGTAAATATCCGTTTACCTGGCTCCGTTTTGCGACGCAGGGTAAACTCAATTTGCGACAGTTAAACCGCCCTTTAATTGAAAGAGTTACTTACCTTTGTGGTTAGTATATTACATACCTACAGCTGCAATGTTTGTAATTTTTAACGCATACGTCTTCCTTAGGCCGAGAAAATTATAATTGAAAAAATACATTTTGTAACGGAAATTATTTTATGGTTAAAATATGAGATTGAAAAAGAAAAGCTTAAATTACTATTGAAGCTATATACTACATACCCCCGGAAAGAGGTATAGCTATTATAGCAGGAAAATACATTGTAGAATAAAAACGAGGAAATACACACGTCACATTTTGAACAACCAGAGGATGCCCAGACTACTTCCGTAAGAAAAACTGCTTGATTGATAAAAATGAAAGTAAATGTAATTAATCATAATATCATCACGATTACCTTTTATTTAATCTTATATTGCCATGTTTAAAGAAATTTTCTGTATCTTTTTTTTTTTTTTTGGCAGCTAGAGAACCTTTCGACTGCATTCAAGAAGGTAAGGTTGAAAACTATAGGTTTTGATATTCAGAAATATAATTTGTAAAGTTGTTTCCTAAATAATTCGTGTTCTTTAAAAATACCTGTTTCATTCGATTTTGACATTATTAAATAATGCATTTCAATCCTTGTCTTTTCATTTACAGGAAAAACATCCACTCTTAGTCAGAACTGAACTGCGGTCGAATTGCTTTAATATATTTTGAAAATGATTTCAGCCTTATACGTCTTTTTTCTCTTTACAGTAGCTTAGTCAAAACGTACTTTCAAGGACAAAAGAAAAAATACAATATTAATCGATAACAATGAATTTTCTCGCCATCTTCTGATATAAACTTCGAAAAAAGACAATGTACCCTAAGCTAATTTTGTCCTTATAAGAAATAAATATAAAAATTAGGATTCCAAATTTCTGACGAAAGGAAAAAAAGAAATCACTTGTTAACCAAAGAGTTTGTACTCTGATGAACTGACTACCTACTGTTGTGATATAGGGGCTTCCGATTATCCTGGCACAGCAAGAGATACTAACCCTTTCGACGCAGCTAATCTCTCTCCAATTTCTGGAGTTCATGTGATCCCGACTCTGTAAAGAATTTTCCTTCTCTTTACTGAATCGTTGTTTTTAGAACATTGATTGGTACTATACGACTTTTTACGCTTAAGCCTTACATTTTGGTCAACAGATACGGTAAATGTTCTGAAAGCAAACAAACAACTTCGTAGCGCAACAGTATGACATCACATTAAGAAAACTGCCTAGGAACTCATGTAGGAGTAGTTTGAAAATACTCTTTTTGTACAGTTTTACACATTAGTTATTCTTTGATTATCAATGTACCATTCTATTGTTTTCGGCATTCTATTCGTTAGAAATAATTATAGTTAAAAGTTTGTGAAATCTTATAGTCCATCGATTGAGACGTGATGAAAAAATAACTGTCTTGTCTGATACCGTCATCAAGGCTAGAACTTTAAAATACGAAGATTGAAATATTTCGACTGAATAAAAATCGTAATCCACATGTCAAGTTTAAAACCGATGGTTTTCTACAAAGTATTTTAAATTTACGACAAAAATATTCCAATTTCAGTAACATCGGTAAAACGATCAACACCACTTGAAGATACTAGTGAGTACATATAACACATGAATAAGTATTCCACCTTGAAAGGTCAAATATATACATTTTTGTGACAAATGATATCTTCAGATATAATACTGTAAGCAGGTAACAATGTCATAAAGTAAGATCTTCATGTAGACTTTAAACTTAGTTTCCAGCAACTGAAGAGACAAAAATCTTTCCTGCTGGTGATTTAGAACCTTGTTATTTAGGTTTACTTAATGAAGGCAATATCGAACAGTTTCATTAAGAACACGAAAATTACTAATTATCTATTAACTATATATGATAGGATTATAATAATTAATAGTTTACGTAAAGTTGTGGCCTGCGCCCAAATTACGCTTTCCTAAAATAATTGTTTTTACATTTACAAAACATCTTTAAGAATATTTCCATTTGACAAAATCTTTCTCGTTATTACAAACCGTCGACAAACCAGTACCCAAACAATTGTCGAATAAGATTGACATAGGGTATAGCGGGGGCGTAACATTCAATCAGTAGACGTATTAAGCTGTTGAAAGTAAGATACTTCAGCGTTTTAAAGTATGGAAATATAATACTTGTGGGGGCATTTTTTCGAAGTGCCGCGGCTTTTCCTGGAAGGTCTGCACTTTTCCTTTTGTTTTTTTAAAACATTTTTGCAAAGATTTAAGAACTTTCTTGAAATCAAAATATTCTTACTTTACTATTTTCTAGAAAATCATCAGTTTCTCCATCTATTAGTAGGCTATTTTAAGAACATTTTACTATCGATATTAGAAAATTAATAGAAAAATACACCTCCCCTTTCAAGCATACATTTTCACGACAAATTTACTGACATGAAAGATTTTTCGTGTCTCTGTTGGAAAAATATGTAACCAGTGTATACTTATAAGGCGGTTATCATAAGATAAGACGAAAGCCTTTAAAAAAATGAAAATTTTTGTATCCGAAGCAATGAAGATTTTATGAGTAAAATGAAAGCTGAAGCAAATCCACATGTCAAGTTGGAAAACCGATGGTTTTCTACAAGATATTTTAAATTTACGACAAAAATTTTCCAATTTCAGTAACATCTTTAAAACGATCAACACCACTTGAAGATACTAGTGAGTACATATAACACATAAATAAGTATTCCACCTTGAAAGGTCAAATATATACATTTTTGTGACAAACGACATCTTCAGATATAATACTGTAAGCAGGTAAAAATGTCATAAGATCTTCATGTAGATTTTATACTTCCTATGTTGGATATTTGAAGTCCGGTAGACAAATATAGTATTAGATACACAATATTATAAATCTTTGTTCAATTGTTCATTTGTAAACATTAGCCCTTAACCAATTATCTTTTGTTGTTTTATATCCGTTTATATCCAAAAATTTGAAGATCATTGCATATGCATGAGGCGAGGAAACATAAGCATTTAGTTTTATTTTAGGTGTAGTATTAACATTATGAAATCCGTCTATATATTGCACTTGACTGAGTTTGATGTGCTGTTTTTATTGAGTGCAGAAAGTAACATTAACTGAGACCGAAAGGCTTTTTTTGTCCCATAAACAAAATCCAAATGCGTTTTGCTGCATTTTCTGAAAGGCGATATAACAGTTGTGATGTTTGCCTAAACACCCAAACGAAAGAAATGAAGATAGTTCTGTAATAATCGAAAACAAAATACAGTAATTACCTATTTAAAATATCATCAGTTTTTCCATCTACTAGTAGGCTGTTTTAAGACCATTTTACTATCGATATTAGAAAATTAATAAAAATAAATCTCACCTTTATATCATATATTTTTACGACAAAACTACTGACCTGAAAGATTTTTCGTGTCATCACTGGGCAAATATGTAACCAGTGTATACTAACAAGGCAGTTATCATAAGAAACTCGAAAGCCTTTAAAAAATGGAAAATATTTGTATCGGAAGCAGTGGAGATTTTATGAGTAAAATGAAAGCTGAAGCAAATAAATTTCACACAATTTAACTAGTTGAAAGCGTTTCCGATCAAATGGGTTCTCTACCGCCTTCAATTTTTTAAATTTTTGGTTGACAATTTCTTCCAAGAATTTTATACAAAAATATACTATGTATTGTCTTTTAAATTTTTAGCAACAAAAGAGATTAGCAATGAAATCAAGACTACAGGTAAATTAGTGTTACTAAAATTGCAAGTAAAATTCAGCACACGTAATACAAATCATTCATCTTTCTAAATGGAATATTAGCTGCTATTACATCATATTTTTTTTAATTAAATGCTTTTCATACTATCCACTTTCATTGACTCTTATTTTTGATTTATTAAGTGAAGGAATTCTTCATAAATCAAACACATAGTGTTCTATGCTAAGGCCATTTTGAAATATTCTGTTTTTACCTTCATCCCTTGAATGAAAATACCGGGATTTATCAAAACATTTTAAACCAAATTTGTACGTCTTGATATTTTACAGAAAATCCTAAGAATGAAACTGCTTCTAAATACCCTTTGAGAGAGACAACAGAAGGTATAAAATTACCATTACCATTATCTAATGACATACGAAGTACTAGCAATCACAGTGAATGTGTGGAGTAGCAATTCATGTTCAGTTACATTCAACGTATCAAAACATATGGGAGATTTTGGAAGCTTTGTCGCGGTACATTTTTATCATTTGAAAATGACGGGACTGAATAATTCCAAAGGTGTTCTTTTTTGCATTTAGGGTATATTTTGTAATGCAATGAAATTAAATGTATCCAAAATGAGACAGTACTAAACTTCAGATTTGTCATTGAAGCCTAATATAAAGGTTGGATGATGTTTCTGAGATGATCATGTAGAACCTTCCCTTTACTTTCTTAAAACATGAACCAATATAACCCTCTACACTAGACAAAGTTCCTCAGAAATAGATTTAATGTCACTCAACAGTTTTAATGCACGTTTATACGTTATACTTCAAACTGCAAAGGCTCGAAAGCCATATTTCTATGCAAAGGAATCAAATGACCGTAACCTATTAGATTAAAATACGGTCTTTCTCAAGCAGTTTATCTGTAGAAGCTGAACAGCTTTATCTTTTTTGTGAATCCATATTAAATTTTATTCGTTAATAGAATATCGGAATAAACGCGATATGCATTCAACCGTCCTTTGTATTTAGAAGTGTGGTAAGATCATGTGACTATTAGTCATGAGTTATTTTAACTTATTTTTTGTCAGATACTTTAAACAAACTTCTAAATCTTTACAGGAATCACAGTGACATCTATCTTGGCTGCTGTTGGCGTCACGGCTGGGATTGTAACAGCTGTATCAGTGGTAAAATTCACTTCAGAGAAATGTAGAAAGCCTGCTGATCATTCTGGCAGAAGGACGGTATGTTTATAAAGTAATAGTAGTATATCATTTAAAATCAGCAATCTGAAACATAGTTTGTTTTCTGCAGTCATTTTTACTTATTAAGGAATTTGATTGCTCTGTTTAAAAAAAAACAACAAAAAAGATAAAATAAAATAAAAAACCGGGTGTTTATTGTTTCGATTCCCCTAGGCGCGTTCCTACTCCCTTCCACACTTATCTTTGAATTACCCAGAAATGTAAAAGCACCGATACTGCACCTTCTTACACGACGGGTAAAAAATATGGCAAAATGCTCGGTGATGGACAAGAGTGCTTCCTTGAATCATGAAAAGATGATGCGTCACAGGCATATCGTCTGAAAGTGCATTGAAACATGGAAAACCCTATCTGCACGTCCCGCGATAAAAAAAAACTCGGTTATCTTACGTGAAGTCCTGCTTAGAAAATTTTGGCGATTCATGACAGACTTTCGAACAGGTTCGAAAGAAAAAAATCCAAACTTTAGACTTTCATGCAGGAGAAAAAATATCGTTCCGGTGGTACCTTTAGAATGCGAGGTATCAGAGTGGAGGGCATGTGGTACCAGATCACGATTTCTCTGGAAAAGATTCGTCTGTTTGCCAAACGAGAAATTGTTTCGTATCTACTATAGAATGCATGTAGTAACATCGCGGCGAATTGATATGAAAGTGCCACCCGACAGCGACAAGGTATAGATATAACCGAGAACACACCGGGAAGCGAGCGGTGTGACAGGTTTGATAGCGAGGTCGTAGTGCTGCACGCTACGGACGGCAGTGCCATCAACTATTGCGTAACATAATTTTCAATTCGCTGAAAAATAAATAAAAATAAAGACTCTCGATATGGACGCGAAGTATTAGAAGAAACCCTATTTTAATCCCATAGCAAAAAGTTCCTAGACCATCCACTGCCAAAGTCGATAGAAGAAAGCGAAGACGGCAGAATTGTAGTCCTAAAAAAAATTTTCGATACGGAAGCGAACACGGCTGCAGAGTTTAATGAATGAAAAACGATGAGGTAAAACGTAATTTATGCGTGTTTGTTATTTCCGTTTTGACGGACGATTACGTGGAAAGGAATTCATAACGAGGTGAAGAAAGAAGTCTATTCGTCAAGCAGCTCTGTGTGTTTCCACTGTGGAACTCAGAAGATAATTTCGAGACGAGAGCCGCAGATTATTAGTTTCTTCTGTCGAACATCTGGTCACAGTTGGTGATATTTTCTTTTTCTTTTCCCCCAAAAGAAAAATGTGGGCAACAACGCCGCGACGATGACTTAAGGCAAACATAGATAGGCTGCCGGACGGTGCGCAACCATTATTGTCGTCGTCAAAGAGATATGTTTTGTTGAGTTCTACACTTTTCTATCAGTAGTTTAATCCAGGTTTGAACAAAATGCCTGCATACGTTTGTACAGGTACTTGTATGTGTTCGTCAAAGCGGACTTGTATGGCGTTTATATTCTTATTCAGTCATTATGTCCACGAGGGAACCCCGTATTATGAAATACGACCTAACTGAATATAGCTGTGAAATAGCTCACTGGACGTCAAACACCAATCAATAGAACGACAATGTTACTGTTCAACAATCAGTCCTTGTCAGCATACTTTATATTATGCAAAATCAATACAATTCTTCAAACCCTAAGCGCAGACTATAGAAATACCAGTACGTAAAATCTATGCGGTTAATTGATCTCCACAGTTCCACACTGAATACCTAAATAGCTGAATAAATTAATTCACTATCCTTATTTCGATAAATTTTTATAGCCGCACTTATTGTCTATATATAAGTTAATCTTACCTGTCCTTAAGGGCGTATTTGTCTGTATATGATCATTATGCTGGCTAGAAGTCTTTTTTAGTACGGAATATTATTCAAATACAAGAGAGACGGAGCGACTAGAATCTATCAATTGCCGAAACGGTAGACGTATAAGGGGAAAGAATCGAAACGTGAAGAATTATTTTACTCGATGAATGTTTAATTATATTCCATTCACAATGAAGCCAAATGTAGCGTGTTCGAACGATGAAAGAAAAGATGTAGTTTAGGCTTCGGCTAATAATAGCTGGCATTATCTGAACGTCTTGGACGATATAGCTCGTCCACAGAACGAAACGAAACATCGATGCATTAAAATAACGCCAATGGAAGCCAGCAAGGAAAAAACGGGAATTGGGTCTATTTCAATCTGTACAGCATCGTTCCACACGATTGCAAACGTATCATTTTGAAGATAAAATGGACGAAGACATCACGAGATCGTACCACGAAACCCGAATTGTAATACTCGAATCACCGACAGACACATCAAATGGACAGAAAAAAAATCATGAGGATGAGAAAACAGCAAGAAACAAGTTTGCATTCGATACGTCAGTCATCCAACGCATTTCGTCAAATTGCTGGTCACAGAAGATCCTTTGTGTCAGTTGCGATAGTGTATCATCTTTTTGAGGGAAGTTTCAATATCAATAAAAATGCTTTTTACGTAGGCGCGCCGACCACGTATCCGTTCCCGAATTAGTTCTTCAATGGTTTATATTTTAGTTTCGAGATACTACATCAACATGGTATTTGAGAAGGGCGAAATTCCAAAATTTTAAATGAATTCTTACTGTGAGAAATTCGCGAAAAGCAAAGAATCAGATCAAACTTTATTTAATGGGAAACAACTTCGGAAATGGCGTTAGAACTAGCACGATAAAGAGAGGATTTCGCGAGATTATACGACTTGCACGGAGAATTAACGAAATACAGCGAGAGGTGAACACCAATAGGATCTCCCATTCCACCACGATTGTAGATGTCATCTTTGGAATCGAAATTCGTGTATAAATAAATCATTTGAAAAGACAGAAATATAACCGAAGGACGCACGTGAGGATATTCATTAATAAAATAAATTCAATAAAAGAGATGGCCGTCACGTCGAGCATGCAACAAGTGTGCGTAACAGAAGGATATGCAAGGGGTTTCCGTTGGAAAATAGTAGGTAGACGAAAATAAGTTGCAACACATACATTCGCATCCAAAGAGTGAGGTCTAGTCTGCAAAGCCCCAGGCCGCTCAAATACGGCATGTAAGGCGTATTGTTTAAGTTGCCATCCATCGTTTCTATCCGGTGGATCAAAACGCTATGTGATGAATATCTTTCAAGTCGAAGAAGTGAGTTTATCTGTCGGTCGACAGCCGAGATCCAGGAATGATTTCCCTCAGCGCAGATCCCTCGCCAAAAAAATCCTTTTCTGTTCGAAACAAACTACGGGACCGAGAATTTTTTTTTCTACAGGAAAATTTCCGAAATTATGAAAATTTGTAATGCGCCAGCGTAACGTTCTACCAAAACTTCACATCCCGTCAGATAACCTAACCTTTGTATCAGACGATGACAATTCCGTGATTTGACGAAGCACTCTTTCCATCACCATCATTGAGCTTTGCTTGATTTTTAGATGTCCTGTAGAGTTGTGTTATATGCTTGTTTCTTTAATTCTTTACACCTCAGTATTATTCAGAGTTCTGTAAGCAAAAGACAAGATATAAACTACGAACAGCGAAATTAGCAACGAGAAAAGCAAAAATGTTTTTATCGGTGCCAGATAAAATAGATTATTATACATCGTTGAAAATCTAATTTTTTTGCCTGTTCCGGGTATCTAAAATGAAATTTTGCATTTTCTTGAAATAAAAAAAAAATCCCAATAGACCGTAATGTTAATTTTGAACAACCTTCCCGCAATGCTTAATTTCTGGCCATGAATATCACATCTTTTTCTTACTATTATTTATATTCCAATTAGATATTCTCTGTGGTTTTATTAAAAGTAGAAAGATGTATTAAAATGATACAATATCAAAATATTCCTAAAATAAATAAAATGGCCTGCTTTTGTAAGAAGAAAATACAACTCTCTAAAGTCTCAAAAAAAAAACGTAGAGGGGTAATGAGGAAAAAAATATGTCCCAAGTAAACTTGAAAATCAGAACAGGCAAAAAAAAAATAGATTTTCAATGATATATGACTCTTGTACCGTGTACCAAAACTAATTCACTATGATCTCGACTTTGACCTCCACCATAGTGAATTTAAACACCATCTCACTTCATGTCTGACCATAACTCTTGTACCGTAGAACCTACTTATCTAGGTTGACAAAATTTGGTATGTGGATGCATCATCGGAAGTTGGGGTGTCATGTACCAAAAACAAGATCACTATGACCTTGACTTTGACCTCTACCATTTGTCAGAGGCAGATCCCCGAGGGCAGATCTCTTGTACCACAGAACCTAGATTGACCAAACGGATGCATCATGGGAAGGTGGAGTGTTGCATACCAGAACTAGGTCACTGCGACCTTGACTTTGATGCTCATAGCAAAACCTTGTCCAGGGCATATCTCTTGTACCAAGAACCTTGTTGACTAAACTTGTATAGGTGCATCATGGGAAGGCGTCATGTTACGAACCAAAAAACAGGTTTCTGTGACCATGATTTTGACCTCTGACCTCTATCATAGCAAAATTTTGTCCCGGGCAAATTTATTTCCCCATAGAAACTATGTTGACCAAACTTGGTATATGAATACATCGTGGGGGGGTTAAAACTGTCACTGTGACCTTGACTTTCACAACCTTTGATGTCTACCATAGTAAACTGGTCAGGGGCATATCTCTTGTACCTTAGAACCTAGGTTATGTCACATACCAAAACTAGGTCACTGGGACATTGACTTTCACACCATTTGACATCTACCATAGTAAGACTTGTTTTGGGCATACCTTGTACCCTAGAACCTAGGTTGACCAAACTTGTTATATGGGTGTGTCATGGGAAGGTTCACGTCACAAAACAAAATAAAGTCACCGGGACCTTGATTTTGATCTTTGACCTCTATCACATTAACTTTGACTGTCCTGGGCAAATCTTTTTACCGTAGAACCTAGGTTGACCAAGCTTGGTATATGGGTTCATCATTGGAAGGTGGCATGTACCAAAACTTGGTCACAGCTTGACTTTTACC
>JAOXYJ010106051.1:0-11292 GCA_028566555.1 Lithophaga nigra
AAAAAGTAGTATGAACAGTAAGGAAGGGGCTGGATGATATTTTAATGGTTATATAGAGGAGTTGCGAATCTCTTGCATTACATGTCTCTGCATTCATTAATAAATTTAACTCTACTGAATTCTAACGTATGTTTAATGGTCTACGTCACGCATTATAGTTTCGGATCAATGTCACCAATTTTCAGTCTATTGATACTGTTTTCCACGTATTTTTAATTTTATTTTCAATGCATAATTTTTAAAAATCTTCTTCGTGCCCTCATCATAATCATAAATACGCTCTACAAGCAGGTAACAAAAAAATACATTATCTCAGCAGGCAAAAGACGTCGCTAAGACGTCTTTTTTACGTTGAAAATTCGTCATGATGTCATCCAACCAAAATACAACGTGAAAACAACGTCATATTGTGACGTATGTTCGACGTCGTTTTCTTACGTTGCAAAGTCGTCTTTTTATGTTGAATTTTCTCATATAAAACGTTCCATGAATATTGAAATTTGATTGTTTTTTTCCTCACGTTGTAACTCAATTTTTTAATAAACGACGTTAACGTTGTTACCAACCAAACTGAGTTTACCATATTTGCTAATTTGTACACTGTTATATATAGTATTTACAAACATTTTTCTTTAAAATTGATAAGCTTTGTAACACATTTTTTGACATAAATTGAAATTTGAATAAATGAATTATTTCCCTTTATATGCTATTTTTTTTAAAGAAGTTTATTTGTCACACCAGTAGTGCATTTCTTTTGAGAAAATATATTATAAAATATGACCAATTGTCATTACTACAAAGTATGAACATTTTTGTTCTTTACACGGTCGATTTACACAATATTCTGAAAATTTTAAAATACTCTGCCAAGTTATTATTTATTTTCATACAATAAAACATTGGAAAAAAATGTTAACAGTTATAAAAATGCTGACTTTCTATGTATTAATGCCACGTACCAATGCAAGTACGTCGTTATTCATAGAACAAGACTTCTGTTCTCTTACAAAAATTACTCTATCACTATCAAAAGATTTTTTTTTGCGACGTCGTTTTCTCGTTTAAAAAGAAGACGTGATAAAAACGCTTTTTACTCCTTATTTTTATATTTATAAAAAAATCATGAATTAGATTTTCTAAAAGTATGGTAAAGGGAAGTAAGAATATGCCAGAATTTCATTTTCCTCAAGCAATTACGATAAGCGATTTTTTTTTCTTCTTTTCCAGCAACGTCCCAAGGAAGGTTAAATCTGAAGAAACAGGAAACTCCCAGATGTTAACTATGAAGTAAGTACACGTATGTGTATAATAAACACGCCTACATATGAAAACAAACACACACACACACACAGAGTATGTTTATACTCTCAACCAGCATGCAGTTAAGTGTTGTATTGAAATTAAATTTGGATAGATGTTTCATATTATACGCACCATTTTAGGGAGCAACATAATAGGTTTACTGAGTTATGGTTCAGATAATTATTGCTTTTTGGTGGAATAGAATTAAATTATCTTTTTTCTCCATGTTTAACGCTTTAAATAAAAGATATACTTTATAAATTATTAATATATTTAGATGTATCATTAATACAAATTAATTAGTTTTACTTTTTTTACAGGGTAATTGCTAAAACCATTACATTGGATGAGGCAGAGAGACAAAATCTCGGAGGCACTATATCTATAATTAACAAAAAAATTATGAACGCCCATTATAAAATGGAGTACTTCAAACAGCAATTACAAAAGACCGAGTGTGAAATGAAAGCAGATATACAATTCAATAAGATTTTGGCCGAAAGGAGACGTCTGTTAAAACAAAGAGCGACAGAATTTTGAAATAGAATACGAATGATCATACCTTTAAAAATTTAGATGTAGATTTAGTGTAACAATGAAGCTGAATTTTTAACCTACTCGCTGATAGTTTATTTTATGTAAATCGTCATTTGTACTTTTATATATGGAATTAAAAAAATGGTAAATAAAATTGATATTTTTAGTTTTTGTTATAAAGAAATTAAGAATGAACTAGCAATTTATTAGGTGTAAATAAATTCACAAATTCATGCTTTATTTTTGCTGACAAAAAATTAATGATACATCCAATGATTTTTTCGATTATTTTCTGTCTCAGATTCTTGACCCATGGAAAAAGATTGTTGATCAATAGAAAAAAGTAAATGAATAGCGTCAACTGTATATGTAGTTGTATCATTCAAATATTTTGATGTAATACTTTAAGAAGTCTGAAATAGAGCGGTATCCTTTAGTTTTTTTTATTCTGGGCGCCCGTCTCCCCGTCGTTCTATCTGTCTGTCCGTCAACAATTTTTTTTGATAAATGCAATATCACCAAAACTCAACAGTACTGAAATGAAAAGTTTGTTTGAAATCGGTCCTCTCTGTAGTGTAATAACTTGTTTCTGATTGACCATTGATTGTTAATTAATATTCAAAGAGATACCATAATAAAAACAATGTGTATTATTGTTGATCACAGACCGTTACCCAGTTACAGATACTTCTCCTAAAACACGTTATGGGTTGACATACTTTGTGTCCTTTGATTGTCCATTAGATCCGTGTCAAAAATTTTTTGAAGGAGATACCGTAACAAAGCCGTCCACGGGAATTATATAGCTCAATATATTTTCACAAAATGTTTACAACGTGGTATCTATATTTTAAAACAATACAGCATTGTCCAACTATATCAAAAGGGATATTATACCAAAACAATATGTTTTGTTATTGATCAAAGACCATAACTTTTGAAAGCTATATAAATTCATCTTTCCTTGTCTCTGCAGACGAATACCACCATGGCACAAAGGTATCCATCGCTGAAAGACATAGTCAGCAATTTCGAGACCGTCCACGACTTAATCGAATGGGCTCGAGAAAACCAAATGTTGGGATCACCCTGTAATAAATCAGCGAATAAATACTATAAACTATATCAATCAATTTGAAAACGTAGAGGATTTAATAGAATGGTTAATACACAATAATCTGCTAAACGATCACCAGGTTCTGAACAAAATTCAGACTTTATACACGTGTAAATGGTGTGGCAGAAGATCGGAAAGCACAAGAGAATTACGTCTCCACGAGCATGTTCATTTGATAAGCAATGAGATACCACACACATACCTACCACCAAACATTACACATGCAAACAACCAGATTTCGAATTTAAATAACGATTTACCAGACATCCCCGTTTCTACAACATCACAGAAGGGCGCCGGAATAACAATAGAGTCTCCTTACATATTTAGACAGTCCGGACAAAAAACGTTTTCTAAAAACCTGGCGACAGAAACGACGTACAACGTCAAATTCACAGACGTGTGGAAAGGGAAAAAATACGCGACATCTTAAATGACATACAACAAATGTTTGAGAACGTGCTAACCAAAGCCAAGGGGGAGAGCAGGACCTCGGTCGTGTCATTATCCGTCATCCGGAATTGAATCATCCAATAGTCGTACCACTCGACAAATGGGCTAACATTAATACAAATACGGTTATGACTGCCGTAGAAAATGTACTGAACAGCGATCAGTCGCTCAGCCTGTCCGAATCGATGGATATTCTTAGGCAATATTTCCGTGCCACAGGGAAGTGGACGGGTACACGTCACACAACTAAAAGGACCGAAGAGTTCCATCGCGTTGAAAAGGTCAATGCTCAGAGTCGCAAACGACGACCATGTGTCTAGCAACGGCGATCGGACGATTTTTCGTCAAGTTATGCAAGATCGTTACGCTAGACGACTTTCAACGCATTACGAAAAATGACCTACCAAGCTTGAGCGCTACAATGAAAATGGTAAAACACAGAGTGATAACGAAGAGTTATCTAGCACAAATAAAGTCACCTACCAATAATAAGTACAGGAAAATTATGTCCAAGGCCTTGTGTGAAGCAGTGAACATACCCACGGACAGACCCCTGACCATCACGGACATTCAACCCTTCGAGGACCTGCTAGATGTCAATATTTTAGTTTTATCGGCACGTTTGGCGAACAAGTTCTGCCGGGTGGCCAACGTGGTAAATCGGAGTAACATTTATCTGTATCTGTGGGAAACCGAAGACGGTATGGGACATTTCGACTGTATCGGAAATGTCAATGGATTTTTCAATTACGGCTACTTTGCGAGACGTGTTTAAAACCATACAAAAAAAAGGTAAACACGCCTGCACGACATCCCATGATGTATGTGGCAGCAACGAGTGTGTTTTGAGTGAAGACCAAATGGGCTGTTTTTTTCTGCTTTCGAACGTGTCGTGGCAAAAGCTGTTACCAGCGTCATGCAGACAAAAAAGACAAAAGGCAGTGGGATGTCGAATTATCCATGTGTGAACGTAATTATAAACTATGCCAGAAAGTCTTGGAAAGATCCACGAGAAAGCCAAATGAGCACATCTGTGGTGAATGGAAATGCACTAACTGCTTCGAATATCAAATGGGGCAACACTTGTTCTATCAGAGAAAACCTTCCAAACATCTCAAAACCGTTCCTAGAAAATACTTTTTTTATGATTTCGAATGCACTCAGAACGAAATCATGCATTGCGAAGAAGGGTACATACCTCGTGAACCTTGCACAGAAAAGTGCAACACAGAATATCGGTGTAATAAATGCAGAAAGTGTGTTCGCTGTGGGGAATCTTGGTGCGGTTTAGAAGAGCACCAAGTTAACTTTGCAATCTTACAATCGGCATGCGACAAGTGTAGGACGAAGAGCTCCTTAGCGAAGCAAAATGTGAGTGTTGTGGCTCTCGATGCGCAAAATGCAACGTCGTTAAAAGAAACGAGGTTGTACTTCCGTGCGAAGACACATGTGGATATCGACAGAGAATTTTTTCAGAGGGAAATGTTCCGGCCGATTTCTGCTCGCATATTATGTCTCGGTATTATAGAAATACGGTTCTCATTGCGCATAATGCGAAAGGGTATGACCACTATCCCGTACTCAACGCCATGATCAAACAGCATGGTGTCCGTCCAGATAAAATTTTATACAAAGGTTCTAAAATCATGTACATGCACATCGCAGCAGGACTAGATCTCACGTTTCTCGATTCGCTCAACTTTCTTCAAATGAAATTGTCGAAGATTCCAGACTGTTTCGATCACGTAACAATTGCTTCGGCATGTCAAGCGGTCTATCGAGAAATATTCCTAGAGGAAGAGTACGAGACATATCTCACGGACAGGATAACAAGCGAGACCACTAAACGGCCAACGAAGTTCGAAAAAGGTGAGAAGCAAAATTCAACTCCCGGACGAAGAATGGATGGGTACAGAGACACTAGATTGTTCCAGATATCGGCTCGGAAAAACCGTATTCGGGGAAAGTCCCATTGTCATTGTTCCTTCAGCAGGTTACGCTACAGACACGTTCATCAAAGCGTCCATTTGTTGGTTAGAATGGAAAATGGAGAAGAGCCGAAGAAAAGGTACTCCTCTATATATCAAACATGCACTGAACGAAGGAGAACATCGCCTACCTGGTACGAGATACAGTCTAGACGGATACGATGAGAAGACGAAAATGGCTTACGAATTTCACGGTTAAGTCATATGGATTACTTTATATTCCATCTCCCACCCCAACGTAACTCTTTCCAAAAGGAGGGGAGGGGGAGGGGGCGCCGTCATACTGTGACTACAGAGAGGACCGATTTCAAACAAAACTTTTTTCATTTCAGTACTGTTGAGTTTTGGTGATATTTGGATTTATCAAAAAAAAAAATGTTGACGGACAGACAGATAGTACGACGGGGAGGAGACGGGCGGTCAGAATAAAAAAAAACTAAAGGATACCGCTGTATTTCAGACTTCTTAAAGTATTACATCAAAATATTTGAATGATACAACTACATATACAGTTGACCCTATTCATTTACTTTTTTCTATTGATCAACAATGTTTTTCCATGGGTCAAGAATCTGAGACAGAAAATAATAGAAAAAACATTGGATGTATCATTAATCTTTTTATTTTTATTTTGTTAGTAAAACAGTTTGTATGTACACACACACCCACACACACTATGGTCATTATTCTGTTCATTTCAAGGTCATAACTTTATTTTTTTTTATATATAGATCGAGCTTTTAACTCCCAAATGACGTTTTTTCTTTAAATTTTTTCCATATGATTTTACTTAACTTTTTGTAGCAATAAAAAGGACATTTAACATAAAAACAATACAGCATAATAAAAAATAATATCCCGACAGTATATATACAAAGCGACAAATCCAAGCAAACGTTTCACTCATTTTTGATCTTCTCTTCTAGCTCTTTTCTCCTTTCTCCTAAGATCTGGTTAAATCTCATGTCCTTTGCCATGTCTTTTTTATATTTTTGAATTAGTTGGTCATAATACTGTATTTTTGTGTCGGTGTTCATGACCTTCTTATTTATTATGCTGATCGTTCCCCCTAAATTCATATATTCTGCCTCGTCCAAAGATACTTTAGTCTGAATTACCCTACAATAAAAAAAATAAATAACAATAATATCAACATTCCTAAAGTTGCCATCATCGAAAAATAACATTCATTCAAATATAAATTTAGTCAAATGTTCAGTAGACAGCGGCAATGGACATTTGAGCGAAAAAAAAATAGGACGTTTGATTGCCAAAATATAGGACATTCGAGCGGTGAAATTTTAGGACATTCGATCGAAAACAAAAATTAGCATAGAAGTTTTGAGCGAAAACAAAAATAAGAACGCTTTTTTTTTGTACGCCAAATATAATAAGTTATTCCTGTTCACAACGATAGGTATGGAAGTAGAATTTCGAGTAGGATAAAGGTTCATAAATTTTTTAAGTTATAACACAAAGTTCAAAGCATACATCTTTAAATTTTAATGAAACAAAACACTGTTAAAAAAGTTAAGCAAGTTGTTCAATTCCTATTTACTTATTTATCCATTCATTCCTTATTTATTTATTTTTTTTATTTATTTATCATTATTTGTTTACATTTATCCGAAAAGTTTTTCTTAAACTTCAGCTTTTACTTACTTAATACGTTGGGCATCATTGCTGCCTGCTAAAAACGCATTATGTCTTGAATTTTCTCTCTCTTCTGTCTCCTGTCTTTGATGTTTTCTGTTGCAAAAAATACATGTATATTAGGTGAGAGCTACTCGCTTATATCCATTGAAAAAGGGTAGATAAAATTCATACATATAACTAAAAATTTAAGTACCATTATATATAAGAATCAGACAAGTAAAAAAAAACAATAACAAAAACAAAACAATGATAATCAATAGGAAATGTTTATGGTTAGATTAATTGTTTGTTCTGTAAATAAACTAAAAGTAAATTTTATTAATATATGATAACAACTAGAACAATTCCCGATACGGAGTGTAATTTAATTGTTCGAGTTGACACCTAGCTTCGACATAAAATTTTGTGAGATATTGACTTCCTGTACGGTACAAAGGTATGATTGTCCTATGGGTACATTACCTCTATATCGGTTTTACTTTAAAGTTTTTCGCAAAATAATATATTTTGACATCAAATATTTACTTACCGTATTCTCTTTAGATTACTGTTATCATCATCATTGCTGTTCTCTTCCTTTGTCCTGTAAAGGTGAGATGGGTTAACATAATTTTGTCTACGATTGTTCCTAATTAAAGTAAAAGGACTAAAATCACTATATACAATGCACAATCAGATACATCTCAAGTCTACTTTATAAGTGTATTTGGATGAACGACACGAATATTTTAACTTACAACAATCTGTGCATGATAGGTACTTTAAGTTAAAACATAGTTATAAGAACGATTTACATTACACATATCCCAATTGTAAACTGGCACGATTGAAAAAAAAAAACATTTGGCAGAAAAAAAAAAAAAAAAAAGAAAATGAAAAATTAAAATTGGCGCAAATAAAATATGGGGTTTTTTTTGGTTTTTTGCTATGGGGGAAAATGGAATATGGGTCTTTTTTGCAAATGGTGCAAATGAAATATGGGTGTTGTTTCAGCTCGATAAAAGTAGAATTTTTATTAATTATATAACGTAGATAAGTAGAACATTGTTTTAAGATTTTTAACTTTTCGCTTCATTTTAGATTCAGAATAAATATGCTTGGTAACAAAATTGAATTTCAGTTTAGAATCAGAACAAATGTGCTTGGGAAGAAAACTAAACAAATAGAAGTTAAATAATAAAGTTAAACTTACAATTTTTGGAACATTCTCTGTGCCATTTTGCTTGTAACTTGTCCTTGCTGAAGTGGCTTTAAGCCCTGTTTGTAAATATTCTCCCTTTTATAGAAGCAGTTTATTCGTTCACAGTTTTCCACGGGTGTAAAAAATGATTTTATCTTCAAAAAGTGGTAATGAGATATTTTTGATTAGGAAAAATGATTTTTTGTATATTTACCGTTTAATGTATTTCAAACACCATATTTCATCCCCATTTTCTTTTTTATCAATTAACATTATCTTTATGATGTCTAAAAAAACTATTCCCGTATGAACCGGGACCTCTTCCTCCCATCATACTTTTTTTCACAGATTTTGTATGTCTTCTTATGAATACTTTATGCATCTCTTATCTCCAAAATATGGTAATTATAGACTTCTTGAAAAAAACTCAAATTTCTATACATTTTCAAAACTTATGTTCCTCAATGACCAAACCCTTTTAATCCAGATTTTTATTGTTTCATTCTAGCACTATTTTATGTTGATTATCACCAAAAGTTGTAATTAAAGATCTCTGTGTTAGCTTTAAAACAGATAGGTATCAAATGTAAAAGAATAAAGTGCTAATGATTGATCGTTCAGTCATAAAAATAAATCAAATGGGAACTAACTATGTAAACCTATTTAATCTCCATCATTTCTAGACTTCAAAAGTTAGACCTCTTAATTTAATATATTTTTTCCAAAAAAAGCTGTACATTATTTTCAATTCAACGGTCCGTAAATTAATCCCTGTCGGACCGTTCTGTCTGTAGTTTTTTAATTGTGAGCCGTAAGGTTATATTTTGACCACCCAAGTTTGTCTGTTAAATACTGAATATTTAATTTTTCCCTGCATATGTATACTATAATTACTAAGTAGCATTCTTTTCTACAATTTTCAACAATTTTTTTCATACTATATAGATCTAGAACATATATCATGTATATTTTCATAGTCGAAATAAAAGCATATCCCTGATCACGCTTGTTGTTCATTCTTCGTCGCAATGGCTGAATTTTCTCTTGGGACATTTCTATTGTATATTACAATTTATTCCATTTAACACTAATGGTGATGAGTGAACCACCATATTTCTGTGGACCTAACATCACAATCTCAATATGAGAGGAAGTTACTTCTTTGATAAGAGTTTACGGTGAATCGTGCCAATGTTACATCACATATCCTAAAACCGAAACTACGCCTCGTGTTTAAGACATAAATCACCCAGAATGTAGTTGGAATTGCTCCAGTACATTATGTGGTAGGTATTTAATCCTTTTTACATTTGTTTCCAAGCAAATTTCCTACAATTTACAAACAAAATGGTTTGTGGTATGCATGACGATATTTTTGGAGAATTTTGCATGATTTTGAAATAACTACACAGTAGTCACCTTGTGATCCTGAATACTGGATAGATTTTGAAATATTACTGATTCTTTTTTGCTGGATTTGTCAACGATTTTTTTTTAATTACCTTCTCTACAACTATAAGCATTTTTAATACAGGAACTCATCATCTAGCTCCTGTATTTCAAACAGTAGTCATACAGGTACATTTGGTAATTTTATCACTCTAGTAATTCATACATAGTGAAGACAATTTAAAAACTTCAATAGAGTTGTATCAAAATATGACTAAAGATTTTTTTTCAGTTCCTGATGGTGTAGAAACCACAAAGAAACCTGACCAAACTACTGTATCCACAACAGAGACTACTGTATCCACAGAGAAACCAAACCCAACAACAGAGATGCCACTAGACCAAATAGATCCTAAAGCTACTGGTATGTTATTTCATTTCTACAATGTTACTACAATTTCACATAATATTACAATTAGTAGGGTTTCAGAAATTTTTAACAATAATACTGTGTTGTAGTATTGTTCCGATTAATCGATTACAATCAATCATCGATCGATTTTGAATATTTCTGGAGATAATCGATTATTTTTTCATAATCGATAATCAGAAAAGTGGCTATTATGCTTAAATGAACTCATAACCAAGAGATTCTGCTGTCACTTAACTCATAAATGGTCACATAATAAATGAGAAAATACAAAAATATGTACCTCATTAACATGCAGCGTTATGACAATACAAGAGAATATGTCCTCATAAATAATTTATCTCAGAAACACTTGATAAACATGCTCTGGAAAGAATGTATGAAGTGAAAAAAGGGTAAAATAACGTTAACCGATTATAATCGAATCGAAGTATACTATCCGATTATTCCAATTAATCGACTGTGGTTTTCAAACCGATTCCCAACACTAGAACACAGACAGTAATAAAACCATTACATATGGTTATTATAAATAAATTTATCATAATGGTAGTTAGTATCACAATATTTACAGTTGTAATGATTTCAATAATTTAGTCCTCATAATGAACTTATATCTTGAACAAAACATTTACAAATTTATGTAGGTTTTTAATCTTTTATTTTTTAGGCTTGTTGTTATAGGGGATAATTAGTACCTTGGTGATTATAGTCATTCTGGTGAGTTGGAGGTATAAATATAAACATAGACAGAACTCTCTTAGAAACCCATATATACCAATTCCTGGATCACAACATGAATTTCCTACACCTCTGATGCCGCCATCACATTTTGCTTCATCTGAGCAACAGGAATCGGTGATTGAAAAGTCTCTAATAGCTACTGCACAACCTAGCAGTGTTCATTCGGAAAGTGAGACTACATTGTCTAAGACTGAGAGTTCACATGGATCTAACCAAGTTCACCAATAGCACGTAGAACTAGAAGCAATACCAGGAGAAAACTATCTTTTAAAGATGATATATGTTGTACCTATTATGCCATTTTTTATACTTTTGTTTACTTCTGTTGAAGGTAAAATCTAGTCATTCCTTTTTTGTTGGATATTTCTTTTTGCATATATTATTCCCTAAGATTGAGAGTCTGTTTGGATCTAACCAAAGAAAAGGTAAGAAAACCGAAGGGTGAATTACAAAAATCATCAATCAAGGGACGCAGACAAAATCCGGATTAAGA
>JAOXYJ010106161.1:0-11292 GCA_028566555.1 Lithophaga nigra
GCTAAAGGTAACTATGAAAAAGGGAAATATATCTTAGTTTCAGTATAATTTCAAAAAGTATTAAAGTTATATTGGAGCCAGCACCTAAGGACTGACAACTGGGCTGCTAATACTTTCATAGACTAGCAGTCAGCGAGCAAAGATAGTAAAAATGCTGTACAAGATATCAAATTAAACTATTGGATTTCAAAACAGAATTAAAATTTAAAGAGCAACAGAAACTAAAAGCACATTAAAACAGAAGTTTGTTACAGTAATAGTAATTGTTCCATTTTTGTATATTCCTTGCCAGACTTTATAAAAGATTATATCATGATATTATAAGCTACAAAATACAGTATTTATTTACCAGCGACATTTTCTTCACTTTTAAAAAGCACTTTTTATCAAGTTATGTTTACGATGAACAATTTACACATTTTGGGATGGGGACGTGATTTTCCTCAAACTATCCTTTTCTCACTTAAATCTGATGCCTATTGGCTTGGAAAGCATAGAGCTAGCAACAACAAAACCATAGGGCATTGTGAACTGATGACATGTTTTCTGTTTGTGCGAGAATTTAAAAAATCAATAAAACCGCACGGTTCATCAAAGAAATTGTGTGAAAATTTTTTTATTTGTATTTGTACATAAAAAAGGGAAAAGAATGATATGTCTGTGAACTCCGAAAACCTAACAATTTGCGATGGACACCGGTCGGGATTAATTTTCATTAATTCTAGCTTCCAGTGAGTAAGGAATACGGGAAAATAGAACTGATGAAATAAGTAATTTTTGGCAATGTATAAAATAATAAAGTGGAAGTTAATAAATTACGTTATGAATTACGTACTTCTAACCCTAACCCTAACTTCTAACGCCAGCCCTAACCCTAACCCTAACTTCTAACCCTAACCCTAACTCTAATTCCTAACACTAACTCTAGCCCTAACATCTCCGAGTAACCATTAGTCATATTGACAATAATATTTACCAAGTATGCAAACAGACAAAGATTTCCATTACATGATGAGAATGTTTATTTGCTTAAATCAGCAGGATGCCAATATAACAAATGTTCAAATTTATCATTCAAATATATAAATCTAAAACTGTATCAAACTTAAAGTTTCTAATCTTTTCTTGACTAAAATATTGCCTCACAATTTAAAGATTTGATGATATAATAACTTAAGTTTGGCATAGTTTGACGTCGAATGATATAAATATACTTTGTAGTATATTAAAGTTTTTAACCGTCTTTAAATCTGAAAATCAGAATAAAATATTATCGTTTTATCTTACAACCGAACACGTAATGGCAACACTGAGATATTTAGGAGAAAAAAAGTTCTGAAGGATTGTTCTACACTTGATATATTGATACAAAGCATGCAAAAACATCACATTACTTACAGAAATAACAATGCTTGCGTAAAAATTCCATCAAACTTTTGTTTTCTTCACTTGATTTAAGGGTATTTTGTAATAAATTTACTAAAACGATATTTACTTTGTTTTTCTTAACCGAAATAAAATTTCTTTACAAGAATACTGAAATATTTAGGAGAAACACACTGAAGGATTTTTTCCGAGGAAAGAACATACATGTATATACATAAGGGTACTTCGTCAAGATTCCATTCTCAATCTTAAACTTTGTTTTATCATTCCTTCTTCAGCAAACATGTTAGTTGCTACACAGATTTACTTCGAAATTGTCTAATGGCAATTGAGGAGCTTATGTGGACCTTTATTGTGCCGGAACTAACTTGCTCTATATAGTAACTCTGGACAGCGGTAAACTGTTAACAGACAGCTACTTGGACAGGGATAGACTGGAGTAGTCTTTCCCTAAATTTAATGTTCATAATTACTAATTTGTTCATCAGTTTCAAATTTCCATGCCTGTGCAGACAAGTTTTCTTGTACCAATAAATTCTTGTTTCACGGGCTTGACTTACTACTAGACGTTACAAATGGGATTACACAGTGACGCTAACATAATAAGACATGTCACCTTGAACATGCTACCCTGTCTACTGAGTGCAGCTAACATAACAGAACATGCCACCCTGTCGATTCAATGAAGCTAACATAATAGAACATGCCAACCTGTCGATTCAGCGAAGCTGACATGAAAGTACATTTCACCCTGTCGATTCATAAAAGCTGACATAACAGGACCTGCCACCCTGTCGATTCAATGACGCTTCCATAACAGGACATGCCATCCTGTCGATTCAGCGAAGCTGACATAACAGGACATGCCCCCTGTCGATTCAGTGAAGCTCCCATAACAGGACATGCCACCTTGTCGATTCACTGAAGCTTCTATAACAGATCATGCCACCCTGTCGATTCAGTGAAGCTTCCCTTACAGGATATGCCACTCTGATCTCACTCTAGTTGAAGAAGTTCATATGATTCCTACCCTGTATCAGAATTGTCTTTTTTTTAACTCCATCACTAATTTTAGAAACTGGGTTTGTACTCAATTGCTATTTTCTATGTACTTCTCACTTTCTTTGCTTAAGTTTCCATATTTGAAATGTCTTCCAATGTTAAAATTGATTTTTATTTTTCCGTCGTGCGGAGAACGTGTATCAAAATACAAAACGTCAGTATGATTATATGCTCTCTTTTTCTGTGGTTAACCACGACTACCACGTAATAAATAAATCTTTATTACAATACGAAGCTTCCATTATGTTCTCAAATAAAGTGAAGAAATATTGTGTTCTTTTAGTGTTCTTTTAACATCAGTTTTGTTCCTCTTGCCCCACCTTCATTACAGTTACTTCAATGTTTTACACAATCCTGAGATATCTTCGAATAAGCATTCGTTTGTTTCCCTCCGCGATAATCGAAAAACATTCTGAAAATGTATTCAAAGTGTACACAAAGCGGTTAGAGACATTTTTATAATATAATATTTAGGCATTTATATACATTTAAGACAAAAAAGCAGATTGATAGTCATAATTAATAAGTTTGGGTAAAGACAGACATATAAATTTAATAAAGGGCTATATATATTAGTAAAAAAAATAACGATACACAGGTTTGGAATTGATTTTGCTAGAAAATATAACCGACAATTTTGAAATAGAAATAAATAAGTCTAGCACATTCGTAACTAAAGCGATTGTACATGATTTGGAAAATTACAAAATGTCCGAAAACGGAAATTTATCGGAAACTTATGCAAAGGGGTCAAAATTTGAGTTCACAAAAACTGGGGAAAAGTTAGACACACAATTCATTTCTTTACTTTTCGAGGAAAGACTAAATCTTTGACCAAAATAATGCTTTTGTTTTAAATAATGCTTGAGAATAACAAATTTTTAAGTTATTGGTAAAAAACATGCTTTTTGAAATCTCAAAAATTGAAATTTTTGTGTTCTGGATTTTGCAAAAGAACGATGCTGTTGTTCAGAAGGTACCCCGATTTAATTTCAGGCCAATAGAATGGTTTTTAAGCTTGGTATAGATCTTTGGATTTCGATGTGTATTTAAAACGCATTACACTGTATCGTTTCTTTATTGAACTGTATAGTACCTGAAAGCCCATACGCTTAGAAATATGTAAGAGAAATTTAATTTATAGGATAATAATAACTTCCTGTAGATTACAATCGTCATTGGAAATGTTTTCACCGTGACAAAGCGTGAAAGGCAACCTCGCACTTTAAGCTATGAAAATCATGGTGACGGGAAAAAGTTTACCATAAAGAACGTCTAGGTTTGAGGTCGTGGAAACAGTAAAATTAAGGATTCCATGGTTGTCGAGATGCAGTTATACGAGAAGACAGAGGTAATTAGGAGGGGCATTATTGTCGTTTCTTTTAAATATTGAAAAAAAAAAAATAATATGAATACCAAATTTGTTTATTTATTATGGAATATGTAAATTTTACGGTGGACTGCGTATTGAAACTTTGTTGAAAACAATGATGTCCTGTGAGAGTCGTGGGACACGGTTCAAGACAAAATAATGAAGAAATGAACTCGTGCTACAGCCAGGTTATTTAAGACCCACAAAGTTCATAGGCTGTCAGTACTGAATTGATACATGACAAATGCCACGACTACGCCCTGAACAACGTGAACAAGCCATTGGACGTCTGAATGCGGGGCAACGCCCTAAAGTCATTGCAAATGCATTCAACTGTAATGTACGCACTATCCAACGTCTGCGGGAACGGTACAATGCAACCAACAGTACCAATAACCCTCCAGGTAGTGGTCGCCCTAGGGTTACAACGCCACGTCAGGATAGGTACATCCTTCGGCAACACTTGAGAAATCGGTTCGCTACAACAACCCAAACAGCTCGACTGACAATTAGCACCACCAGTGATCAGTTAGTGATGATACTGTGCGACGTCGATTGAATGCCAACAACATGAGATGTCGTCGTCCTGCCAGGGGTCCTGTACTTACAGTTTGTCACCGTCAAGAACGTTTACGGTGGGCTATGCATCGTCAGAACTGGCGTTACCAGCAGTGGAGGACCATTATCTTCTCAGATGAAAGTCGTTACTGCATTTCCAACGCAGATGGCCGAACAAGGATCTGGCGTAGGCGGGGTAAACGATATACTGATCCATGCATCATGGAAAGAGACGCATGGGGAGGACCAATCATCACGGTGTGGAGTGGAATCGTCCTAAATCAAAAACTTAGGCCTGTTACCTTTCAGAACATTGGTCCATGCAGAGATAATTGGGTCACGGCTGGTAGCTACGTTGACAAAGTACTGAGACCCCCACGTTGTGCCACATTTTACACGACACCGAAACCATGTTCCAGCATGACAACGCTAGTACCCACTCTGCAAGAGCGACCATAGACTTTCTTCAGCAACACAACATAGAGGTTATGCCCTGGCCTGTCCTTAGTTCTGATTTAAACTCCATTGAACATTTGTGAGATAAGATTCAGAGACAATTGAATGAAGTCCAACTAAGGCCGACAACTGCACTTGAACTTCCGGAGGGTATCAGCCCGTGTTCCAATGGTATTTATTAACACTCTAATCCATTCAATGCATAGGAGATGTTTGTCTGCAATAAACATTAATGGAGGACATACACGATATTGACTTTAGTTCCATAATTGTACCAATTCTGTGATCTACCAATGAAAAAAAAAACAAAAAAAAAAAAAAACAAACAAACAATCAAAACAAAAATATTTCCAATTTTGAAGACTTTGCTTGCTATTGTCTTATGTTGTCTTTTATTAATTTATTCAGGATTTATCAAAATCGTCATATTTCGCAACGAAGCTTTTTGATATATACTTACAGGTAAACGTCGCATTCATTTATGTGACGTTTCTTTCGCGGTTCAGTATTTATCAGATTTCCTGGAATTACGTGAAAATGACAGATCATGTATTATATAGGTAGTACTTGACATCAGGAAAAAGTAGATAACCAAAGTTTTTAGAAATATGTGATTGGAAGGTTGACGGACAGAATCTCTTGCCTTCTTCAGGGCCACTGACTGAGTCAATTGTCATCATGCGTGTTGGGTTTCCACAAAAAGAACACGCTTATTCGCTAAAAAAACAACTAATCTCTAGAGAAAATGTATCGTATGCAACGTTCCACAAAGAAAACTGACCACATTCCTGATTTTTGTTCATGCACATATAAAACGTTGTCTCTAACGCAAATTTTGAAGAGATTTGTGTAGAATGTTAGGTTATCTCTTAAAAGAATAGGTTTTGTTTTATTCTATTATGTATCAAATAAGATGAGTCATCTTCCCTCTGAACGAAACCGTAAAAAAATACGGAAGTATCATTTTACTATCCATCCATGTAGATGAACATTTCCGTTTATACTTTGTGTTATCAGAAATTGAAATCGCTTTGAATTTGTTTGCCGCATTTTTTGTAAACAAGTTAATTCTTCCCACAGAAATACAGGACAGTGATAGTTTAAGGAAATGGTATAGAGAAACTTGTTAAAATACATATGCAGTAACAAAAATGAATCCACATAAGATTAATATGGTCTGTGGATATGGCAGCAGCCTTCGTGGAAATAATTCTGATTCTTCCGATGGGTTCCAAAGGAGCAATCTTGATTCTTTTCATGGAATTAGTATCAACAATCCTAATTCAATGGATCGTTATCGCATGCTCAGTAGGAACAACCATGATCCCATTGACCAATTTCATGGGATCGGTAGGAAAAATCCGGATTCTTTTCGTGAGATCAGTATTACATGTAACAATCCTAATTCAACGGATCGTTTTCATTTGGTCAGTAGGAACAATCCTGATCCCATTGACCGTTTTCATGGAATTCGTAGGAACAATCCTGATTCCATGGATCCTTTCGTAGCAAACTTTTTGCAAAGGATGACAATACATGGACTAAGTGATTCCAGCGACTCCGATGATTTTGAAGGTAATGCAAAGAACACATATTTAATTATTGATAATCAACTGATATATGTGAAATGCACACAAACAGGTATTTTATTATTTACTACAAGACTGCAATATATTGTTTAATAATTTAATGCTTACGTAAAATTGAAATACATGAAATAAACATAATAATTTTTGTCCAAATTTTGTACACTGCACTTGACAATTATCGAAAAACACAGGCTTTTAGGATATAATAACGCAAGGTTGAAGTAAGAAAATAACTTTGTACCGTTTCTTGATGTGATGCAGTAATTTTAAATCATCTATGCCAAGGCATATATTGCAGCAGGTAATGATTATGTTAGTGTAGAATCCAAGGAGGGAAGTGAATGCTGATCATGCGTGCAAGATTCTTTTATTGATATATCAAGGAAGAATTTATCGTGCATTTTATGTTTGCAAAGAGTTTCTCAAATGATGTTTTTTTGTTTGGAGAGTGAATAAAATATCCTTTTATGTTAATTAAAACTAAGAGGAGGATAAATTGCTTTTGGAACATTGGCCTTAAAATAAAAATTACGTGTAAAAAAGTATATAATTCAAGAAAAAAAAATTAAGATACTGAAGTTTAGAGAGAAAGAGCATAATTCCTATAGAAAGTTATTTTTGTATATTTTGTTTTTAATTTTATTTATAGCTGAAATTGAAGATAATCGGTCGTTTGATATTTAATTTCATCAACAGGGGATCCCTTTTGCACTTCAAATAAAAGTCACGAAAAAACATTCAATAAATATAGTAAAAAACCTGTATGCATGTAGCACGGTCGATGCACGGAGATCATGTCGTCGTTTTATATTTACTTTTGTGATCGCATTTCCTTCACCATTTCTTAGATGACTTTCAAGTTTGCATGCATGATTGAAATACATATCCGACTGCAATATCTACAATTACCACTGGCCGAAAGGTTAACACTCGACTGTCGAATCGCCAGCTCGTCAGCCTTGATGGCTTTTTACATTCGCTAGCAAAACTGGACCCCTCGTCAGCTCTTCGTCTCCTCGGTGTGATACTTATATACTGACGTCGACCCCTCGTCAGCTCTTCCTCTCCTCGGTGTGATACTTATATACTGACGTCGACCCCTCGTCAGCGCTTCGTCTCCTCGGTGTGATACTTATATACTGACGTGACTTCAACAAAACATCAAACTTATCTAAATCTTTATTTAATTAATATATAGAAATTAAGATTCCTTTGATTAAATATCGAAACATTTTACAGAATTATACATTGATCTGAAATTTCACAAAATGTGAAAATACACTGTATTTTAAGAGAAAAATACGCCGAATAAATTTAAGTAGCGTATCACCAGCATAGTTTACACGATGATGTATAGTTCCATCTTTGCAGAACGGTGATAGCCAACCGAGAGAACGATTAGTTCAAAACGGGTAACCCAGGTAATTAATGAAGACATTGATTCACACCTTCGAGGTGAGAGCACAAAGAGCGTTCTTCTGTGTAAGCTCGTTTGTTTTATTGCAATAAACTAGTATTTTCTTAATTATTATTACGTATTATGCCTTTTTTCATTTCCACAAAATGTATTTCGTTTATACTGAATGTGTTTTAATTTTCGCGTCGAGGGATACACATCCGTTGAAATTTCAAATTCATAAAAGTAAGGAGTGAACTTTCATTTCTTCTCAGGCAGCACAAGTCCGCTGTCTTTTCCATGGATCCGTAAATTTTTTTCTCTGTACTACGGTGATATTTTGATGAACTTGTCAACATTTTTACTGGTTCATTTTAACACGTTTTGCTCTCTCAGAAACTAATGCAAATTAACTGACAAGACGCCGACGCTTGTTAGCGAAAAGACGAGAGCGGCTGTTGAGTGTTCAAAGTTCGCTAGCAAGCAGACGAAATGGATCGACGATTCACCAGAGAATCGCCAGCTTTGTTAAACTTTCAATTGGGCGTTACAAAACTTATATCCATTAAAAAACAAACAAATAAATTCAAAATAACTGTCGCCAGATGCAGTGAAATGAAAACTACAAGTGTTTTGCATGTTGGAACATGAACTGCTTTTCTTATAAAGTTGTAAGAAACTTGGAAATGAGGGAGACGAATTTTACGTAATCTCTTGGTTTCATATTAGAATTCTGTGAAAATTGAACGGTGAAGCTCTTGGGAGCTTTTAAATTGTTGCCAAAATCATTTCAGACTTTCCCAACAGTAGTTTTATCTTGAAAGCAGATTCACAGACCAATTCAGACAGTATTCTAGCCTCAAGATAGTACACAGTGTAACATAATGGAAAATTATTGTGCTAGCAAAATGGCTGTCAGACTATAAATAGGTCAATTCGAGCCTAGAAGTAGGGAAACACTAGATATTAGTTAAAATTATTACAATGTAGACATTTTGTTATACATAATATTGATACTTAATTAAACTTTGAAAAGAAACAGATAATCCTTATGTTCGTCGTTGTTGCTTGTAACTTATGCTTTTATTAGGACTGTAATTAAAAGAAAAACCCAACCACTGTGTGTACGTTTTTTGCATTCTGATTTTTGAGTTTCTGCATTCTTATTTTTGAGAGTTCAGGAAAAAATCCCTTTTCATCCGATCGTATTATGGTATAAGTATTTTGTAGTCGTTTTTTACCATTCAGTGATAGCACAGTAAATCTACTTTCCTTTTCTGACCGATTCTTTATGGAAATTGAGCAGTACTTGCAACAAATAATGCAAAGGTCTATGTTCATCTTGGAATTTTGATCTGCATGAAACACAAACCAGATACGAATCATTCTATGATCATTCATGAACATATGGTTTAATTGTCTCAGCTCCTTCTTTAGTACCTTTTCCATAGTCTCTAATGTAAGCTGTTCATCGCTTCAAATCCATACGTCGTCCTGAATATGCATGAAAAATTTGCCACTGGACGTTAAACAAACAACAATCAATCAATCAATCAAATCCATACGACATGAAAACATAAATTTTTTGAAAGATCATGGTTCAATTTATTGTCTTAGATGGTTGATAGAAAATGATATGGAAGTAACCATATTTTCCATTAGCTCCAGTGCTGATTATGGTTATCAATGGCAGCCATGTTGGAATTCTGATTGGCATTAAAATGAAAATTATTTAAAGGACCATCTAAAAGTCATTCATGGACAGCTCCAATTTTAACTGTCGAAGAAGATCTTGAAGTGTATTTATCATAGGAGCCAATGTTAAACTATGTTCAGTGTTGACAGCAATCTTCGAAAACGCACAAGTGATGAAGACCATCCAATCATCAATAATGACTTTTGATTTCAATATCTTATCTTTCTCCAGGAAGAAGATTTTTAAGAATATTTCTTACAGGCTAAAATTCCAACTTTTTCCGTCTCTGGACATTATGCAGTTTGTAGATCACATATTGTCCATTTCTAGCAAGTTTTGTTAAATTTAACCTAGCGGTGTCGAAGACAAAAAGATTAAAATGTGAAAAGGTAAAACTGAACAACAATGGACGACAATGACGAACGCCAAGTGATGGTATTAGTTCACAGGGTCGTTCAAAGAGTTTTCGAAAGATTAAGATATTTCTGAACTTCATCACATTTTAATGCAGTCATTATCATCAATTCAGTACACAGATGTCAAAAGTCATTCTCACAATTTTATATCTAACAGTACTAACTCGGTGGCTAACTACAGAATATGGTTATTATTATTTTTTTTTCGATTTCCTTTATCTATAGGAATTTTTAAAAAAAACTGTGAAGCTTTCCTCTTTCACTAAATTGCTATTAGATATTCCGTAGCTCATACCGATTTGATCATAAAACAGATTCGATTTCTTTTATTATTGTTATGTATTCTATTCTGTCTAATTATTGCTGCTGCAATTAAATGGTACACTAAATCCAAGCAATAAATGCCCATCTGGTGCATCAAATTAAATCTTGTATCTTACAATAGGTTTACCACACACTTGCTAAAATGTGCAGTTTTCACCAAGAGGTAATTCTATCCCACCCGTTCAGTAGATGATATGTGCTGGATAACACTTGTCCCTCCGTCCGAATATTGTGCATACAACTTGTTATTTATTGCTCAGTGAATCACTATATTTTGATAAATAGTTTCTTATATGCAGATGTGCATATTTTATCATATGGCCTCACATATGTCTGTTGGTCTGTTTACACTGGGTACAGGCACCTTTTTCCTATATTATATAATTTGAATTATGCGCATACAACTACAGTCACTTATCTCTTAAATTGTGTGTTATGCATCTCATCATATAAAGATGTGTGTAATATACCATGCGATCTGTCTGAACATTTGTAACCTTTATGTAAGTTGACCAAAGTGCATGCAGCTTGTCCTCAGCATGTATTTTTTTACAGGATCATTTTGGAGTCTTGTATAACTCTTTTTCGTTATCTACAAATATTCATACTCTGAATATCTATATGTCCTCACGAGCGTGTGTAGAAGTTTTTACTAATTGTGACATTGCAACAAAGGTATGAAACCACTTGGGATGTTGTCGTGCGAATTTCATGAAATTGGCCATGAATATACTTTGGCAGCCGAACTTTCAGCGGGAAGCAAATATTATTGATATGGTCCCCCACTTTAGCAGAAATTAACCCACATCATGTATAAGGGGATTGAACTGGTCCAGTTAACTTAAGTAGCTAGATACATGTAAAGAATGTGACACTTACAGTGTAATCTCATAAAAGTATGTTATGGAGACCAATTTTATGTTAGATTTGTTCGATACAGTAACCAAAAGATGATACATATGGAAAACAAATATTTTTGAAAGGTCCCGTCTTGAAAAAACGAGAAATACTGTGAGCATAGCTCACTAGGTGATACC
>JAOXYJ010106271.1:0-11291 GCA_028566555.1 Lithophaga nigra
ATGCCTCAAGGTATCCCACACATACCAGATGCCTCAAGGTATCCCATCAATAATGTACCAGATGCCTCAAGGTATCCCATCAATAATGTACAAATGCCTCAAGGTATCCCACACATACCAGATGCCTCAAGGTATCCCATCAATAATGTACCAGATGCCTCAAGGTATCCATCACATAATGTACAAATGCCTCAAGGTATCCTTCACATAATGTACCAGATGCCTCAAGGTATCCCACCAGTAATGTAGAAGATGCTTCAAGGTATCCCACCCATAATGTGGTGGAGGTCTCGAAGTATCCTCCACCCATAATGTACCAGATTCCTCATTGTATCCCACCAGTAATGTAGCAGATGCCACAAGGTATCCCAACAGTAATAAAGCAGATACCTCAAGGTATCCCACCAATAATGTATCAGATGCCTCAAGGTATCCCACCAATAATTTACCAGATACCTCAAGGTATCCCATCAATAATGTATCAGATACTTCAAAGTATCCTGCCTAGCAGATGAATAAACAAGGACTGTAAAATATAGAATTATCAACATTGTGTAATAAATTCTAGACACATGCGAACATGTCATTTAGATTGATTCTGGGAAAAGGAAGATATCAAAATTAAGACCACATGTTAATTTAGATTGGTTCTGCACAAAGACAACTTTAATTCCTACATTGTGCTTGTATGATGCTCAATATACAAGACTTAAAACAAGGCAAGCAAATCAGAACATGAAGACCATCGGTAATTTCATTATTATATAATTCTATATTGAAACCTGTCTAATCTGACCACTTTAGAACTGAAAATTATGTTCAATTTAGACAGGTGTTTGGTCTACACAGGTTCACTTTACGTGGAAATTTATCTGACTGACCTCCGGAACAGGTTTGATTTAGACAGGTTCCTGGTTTGCTCAAAGTTCGGTTTAGACAGGTTTTATAATATACATTTTGTTGGGGTTTTATTTTATGGATAGATTGAACCATTAAAATTGACCAAAACTGATATTTTTAGCACAATAATTAACACCTTAAGTATCATTTTCAGTCATTTGTCCATTCATGTTGGAAGTATCATTATCACAGTCATTTGTCTGCTCTGGCATGTTGGAAGTATCATAAGTCATTGGCCGTCCATTAGTGTTGGAAGTATCATTATCAAAGCCATATGTCCATCCGTCCATGTTTGAAGTATCATTATTACAGCCATTTTTCAGTCGATCTATGTTATTATTATCAGTCATTTGTCCATCCTCTTTGGTGTAATGGTTAGCGTGCTCGCCTCGGGTGCGGAAGGTCGTGGGTTCGATACCCTTCCGGGTCAAACCAAAAACATTAAAATTGGATTTGCTGCTTCTCCGCTAAGCACGCAGCATTAAGGAGTAAGAGCAAAAATTGGTCGGCTCGGAGTCAGTATAATGTGTCCGAGTGGGGTGACATATCTTCCTGCGGACTGTTGCTTTAGTGAGCTAGCACTATAAAAATCCGGCTCAGCGTGTCGGTCTGGTACAAAGCAGGATTCATATATCCATATTATAATATATTCTCGTCCTGAATATGGTTGAAAAATTACCCGCTGGACGTTAAACATCCATCCATATTGGTAGTATCATTATCACATTCATCTGTCCGTCCATCTATGTTTGAAGTATCATTATTACAGTCATTTGTCCATCCATCCATGTTGGTATTATCATTATCACATTCATTTGTCCGTCTATCCATGTTGAAGTATCATTATTACATTCATTTATCCGTCCATCCGTTTTGGAAGTATCATTGTCATATTCGTTTGTCCGTCCATCCATATTTGAAGTATCATTATCAAAGTCATTTGTACATCCGTCTATGTTGGTAGTACCATTATCCATGTTAGAAGTATCATTATCACAGTTATTTGTCCATCCGTCCAGTTTGGAAGTATCATTATCAAAGCCATTTGTCCGTCCATCCATGTTGGAAATATCATTATCACAGTCATTTATCCGTCTTTTCATATTGGAAATATTTTTACCGCAGCCATTTGATTGTCCGTCCTTGTTGGGAGTATCATTATCAGTCATATGTCCATCCATGTTTGAAGTATCAGTATCACAGTCATTTGTCAGTCCATGTTGGAAGTATCATTGTCAGTATTGGAAGTATCGTTATCACAGCCATTTACCTGGGGTATCATTATCCATGGTAGAAGTATCATAATCACAGTCATTTGTCCATCCGTCCGTGTTGGAAGTATTATTATCAGCCATTTGTCCATCTGTCCATATTGAAAGTATCATTATCACAGTCATTTGTCCGTCCGTTCAAGTTGGAAGTATCATCACAGTCATTTGTCCGTCCATGTTTGAAGTATCATTATCACAATCATTTCTCCATCTATGTTGGAAGTATCATTATCAGTCATTTGTACCTTTATCCATGTTTGGTATACCATTATAACAGTCATTTGCAGGGTCCATGTTAGAAGTAGCATTGTTACAGTCATTTGTCTGTTTACCTATGTTGGAAGTATCATTGTCACAGTCATTTATCAGTCCATCCATGTTGGAAGTATCATTGTCACAGTTATTTTTCTGTCCACCTGTGTTGGAAATATCATTTGTCTGTCTGCCCATGTTGGAAATATCATTGTCACAGAGTCATTTGTCTGCCTATTCATGTATGAAATATCACTGTCATACAGTAAATTGTCTGTCTATCCATGTTGGAAATATTGTCAGTCAATTGACTGTCTATCCATGTTGGAAATATTGTCACACAGTCATTTGTCTATCCATCCATATTGGAAGTATCACTGTCATACAATCATGTGTCTGTCCGTCCATATTGGAAGTATCACTGTCATACAGTCATCAGCCTGTCTATCCATATTGGAAATATCATTGTGGGATGTGATACATTTTGGTATACTTGAATGTAAATACCAATTTTAAATACCACGAATAATAATGAATCCACAGTAGTTGCGTAGAAATCTCTTTCAGAATATATAGTATCTGTGTATTGTACATTAAATTTCAGTTCCATTAAAGTGTAAGAAACAGGGCGATGACCAACTCCTATCCAGCACTGAAATCTTCTACCAAGAAATTTCACTTTTTGGGGGCTTTGATTTGGAAAAGAATCTCTTTTTCCCCGTTAAGACTGGAACAACAAAACTAAAAAAAATATGATCACATTTACATAACTATACCCCGCTGCCAGTGAGTGGGGGTACTAGTTTACCCTCTTGCTTTCCGTCAAACATTTCTGCAGAGTCTTTTCATAGAAATTTTTGTTATCTATGTTTAAAATATATTCATACCAGCAGCATATGATCATTGCAAAGGGATGGGTTGTTGGAGTTATCTTCATCTTTCTACCAGCTAGGGTTTAATGGAAGAGGAAGACCCGAACATCTATCCAGCTAACCCGGTGAAATTCAACTTTGGGTAGGTGTCGAGATACCTTAAAACATGAAGTGGGCAGGCAGGACACCCGCGACAGCAGTGTTAGGCTTGTGGTTATGACTTCAGGAACCTTAACCACTCTGTCACCCAGGCCCCTCATACACAGGAGTAAAAAATAAACACTGTCACTTGATATTATTGTTTATGATTTTGAAGTTAATTTTCACTTCCAATGTTATGCTGTTGGATTACTTTCCCATTTGGGCTCTTTCATATGTAAAACTGGAATAAGCCCCGCAGTAGCTGACAGAAGTGCTCAGGAAAGCTGAATAGGGATATTCTTGATGACTCCATGACTGTGAATGTTCCATAATGATCGTTGAGTGAAAAATGTGCAAAGGTGACTTTCACAAGGTCAGACTTATCTCAATCTGTCTGTACTTAGACCACATGAAAATATACTGGCTTGTGTTTCAGTTCGACACAGAAACTGTGTATTTTCACCAAAGTGTGGTAGTATCAGCTGTTATTACAAATTCTTAACATAGTTGCGTGGAAATTGTATGTAAAATGTGTTTTAACATGTTACAAAAGTAAAATTCGTTGTCTGTGAGTAATCACTTCTGTCTTAAAAGACCGAAGTAAGCATACCTTACATAAAATTGTCATTCCTCTGTAAATTCTTGATCTGTAACTCGTATAAGTCGGTAATGTTTTCTAAGTACCATGTGCCGTTACAAAATTATACCAGAGTGTCAAAGCCATTTGTTCTCTTTCTATATTCTTTATTCCAAGCTTTTCTCCAAGTTCAGGAGTTTTCATGTCGTTGGTTATGTTTCATCAATGCTTGCAATTTAATTCTTGAAATTTAGTTAATGTATCTGAAAGTTATTTTGCTTTCGTCATTTTCTAACAACAAAAACGTATTCTACTTTTCTCCACCTTCGTTTTTTATTTGCAGTGGAAATTTTAAAAATAAAAATCTGGTCACTGTGATGTTTATTTTTGGGCCAAAACCTGACTATATAAACAAATAATCTTATCAATAATCAGGACATCGATAGTCGAAGACGTCATACAAGGTTTTCTGGCTTTAGGTCAAGGATGATGCAGATCTATTATCGACAAAGATATTAATATCATCAGCTGCTGCACGTATCATTTGAAAATCGATGTATTTTATTCCTCTAACTAAACTTTATCTATTTACCAAAAGCGCGGCTCCAGTTGGGTCTTCTAGTACCTAAATACATGTATAAAGCGCCATTATTTCCTGTAGCCTGCTTTCGGTTTTCCCAACAATGGAACCCTTTATCACGGATACTAAGGTATTGTTCAAAGTCTGCTTAAATCCTATATCCACACAGACAAGCGTTACCTTTCGCACAAGAAATGAGACTCCTGGCGTGTTATCCGTTCGTTAAATAAATTTAACAGACAGAAAAGAGAATAATCTAGATCTAAGCGAAGAAAGGGTAATTTCGTAATAAGCATTGGTTTTCAATTTATTAGAATCCAGTCTCAAATGCACTTCAGTCGTGAATAAAACCATCAAAATAACCGACTTTTTGAACTGTTGAAAGGGTTAAGAAAAAAACTTGGACACTTTACAAAATAATTTCAAAATCTGTAACCATATTTAACGTTTTAATTATTCAAAACTCGCAAACAGTATTCTTTCGACAAAATTTCATAATCACGGTCCGTTTAGGAATTCATAAGTCTTTGTAAGGTGTAACATTTTACTAGTATGAATATATATCTCTTTGTATTCTATTTAGTGAAAAAAAAAATCTTTTACTGGCTTACCTGTTGTGGCAGCTTGAAAAAGGTTTTCCGAATTATCAGAATTAGATGAGCCCAATTACTCTTGCAGCCTGTTTAAGTTACTAATTTACTTTATCAGATATGATATTTAACTGGTTTTTCGACCGTAAAAATACGGTTACTGCATGTGGACTCTAAATTAAGTTTTTCAGTAGCTTGTATCTCAGAATCAACTCTACATAGCTGTGTGATATTGAGGGGTTTTTACTTGCCTTTCATACTAAAATGCCTAAAGTCCTTGAAGTCCACTCCCAGGCCGATGGAAACCTGTATCTCAGCATCCAAATATCACAATCAATTAAAATTGAAAGTTGTCTTGTTTGTCATTAAATTCTAGAATACTCAGTTTTTCAAACTTGCAACTTTCAAACTTTTCATACTATAGTGGAGAGTAGTTGAAAATGTTGATTATAACCACTAGTCTAACACTGCTATCTTGGTTCTTAACCTCCGCTTGATAACGGTTTCCATGGTTACGAGTTTGCCCAACCAGCTGAATACCTGTCTAGGCCGTCCTCAGGTCCTCAGACATCTGGGAGATTGCTTGAAGTTCTTCAAAGTTGTGAAAATCCCTGCAACCCAACCCATCCGAATTTGGTCGCTTTCCGTTCAAGATATACGTACACATTAACAGATTGGTGTTTTCTTAGCAACTTGCTGTTCCAAATAGGTTTTGAAAACAGAGTTCAGTATTTGTCTATTTTTAATTAGAGGATTAAACGTCAAACTAGAGGCTTACCTAAGCCTGTATCGCTCACCTGGTTAAAATCAGTTCATTTTGTATATTTGCAAATTCCAGTTGATACAGTTTTCAAAGGGGACCACACAAGGACCATTCTAGCCAAGTCTGATATAAACTGGCCCGTGGTTTTAGAGGAAAACTTTTCTACACATTATTTCCCATATGATCCTATGTTAAACTATATATGTTCTGCTATGGCAGCTTTGTTGGATGAAGGTCGGTCGGTGTAAAAATATTACACATACTTCCCATAGGATCTACTACGTTAGCCATGTTGGATGAAGGTCAGTGTCATTGAATATAATTTTGAAAGGGGCCACCAATAGACCATTCCATCTAGGTATAGTTCAGATTGGCTCTATGGTTTCAGAGGAAACAAATCCCATACGGTCCTATGTTGGCGACGGCAGCCATGTTGGACCGAAGAAGGCATCACTGGATTTTGAAAGTGTACAACTAAAGGACCATTCCAACTAGGTCTCGTTCAAATTGGCTGTAAGATTTCAGAGAAAGCAAATTTTACACATATTCCCATAGGGTCTTATGTTAAAATATGTTCCGCGGTGGCAGCCATGTTGGATGGAGGTCAGCGTCATTGGATATAATTTTTAAGGGGACCACGAAAGGATCATTTCAGCTAAGTCTGGTTCAGATTGGCTCTATGGTTTCAGCGAAAAAAAAACCACATTTCCTATAGGGTCCTATGTAAATGTATGTTCCATGATGGCAGCCATCTTGGATGGAGGTTGGATTCGTCGGATATATTTTTGAAAGGGGGATACTAAACGACCATTTCAGTCAAGTCTGGTTAAAATTGGTCCCGTGGTTTCAGAGGAGAAGATCTTTACACATATTTCCTAAAGGGGCCTATGTTAAATTATGTTCTGCGATGGCGGCCATCTTGGATTGAAGTCGGAGTCGTCGGATAGAAGTTTTAAAGAGGTCTATTCAAGAACTACACAAATCAATTTTGGTTCCATTTGGCTAATTAGGTGATTCTGAAGAAGAAGATATTCAAAAATTTTAGAAAATTTCGACCAATCTTGGATGGAGAAATGGGCTGCCGGATACAATTCTGAAAAGGAAACTGCCAATGATCATCTTGCAAGGTTTGCTTCCAAGTGGCCGATTAGTTTCAATGGAGAAGACGAAAAGACGTCAGGTGATGGCAATAGCTCACATGGTCCTTCGGACAAGGCGAGCTAAAAAGGCGTTAACAATACGTAGTTCATCTCGTTTTAACTGGTGAAGATATTGTCTTTGATTTACCTTTACTGTCTATTATATACATGCATATACTTGAAATATTAGTAGGGACTACAAGATAAAGAGGAGCAATAAATACAACTTTCTAGTTTCTTGACTGTCTTTTATTCGCTCTTTTTACGATTATAATGCTTTGTTTTCGTTTTATTGAATGACATCTAAGGAAGTACTAAGAATACATGATCATGTAACCTTGATGGCTACACTTCAAACTTTTATGTAGGCGTATATTGTCTTGTTTATATTTGTATAATGCAAAGAGATGAAAGGGTTTTATTGACATTAAATAAAACTGTTAATAACACAGAGCAAATACCCCTTTACCTTAATTCCTTTTCAAGTACATTTTACTCTGATTTATTGATATAATTCTATTTCCACATTGTTTGTCGTGTCAGAGGTTATGCAAAATGTGAAATATTATTTATTTAACATGAGACTGACAGCAAATAGTCGGAAGGGCGTGATTTTCTAAATATTTTATCCTAAATCTCGCTGATAAGTTAATCCGGCGGTTTACCATATCATCGAAAAAATGTTTGTGTATTGATGAATTATTAAATTGACAGAAGAATGTCATTTACATTTTTATCTCTGGTCTGGTCACTAGAAGTTCATAAGGCATATTTTATTCTCTTTGTCCGGTACTGTCTAGGGTCATTTTCTTCATACATTCAAAATTCTTCATACATTCAAAATTGCGAATGGCGTCAAAATTAACACTACCTATTCCAGCCAAATCGAGTTTTCCACTGGGCACTCATATTTTGAAAAGAAATTCTTCGTCTTATTGAACCTTTTTCCAAGGTTAATGGTTCGTTACCTTGTATTTTCCCACAGGCGAAACGTAAAACTAAAGTTTACTGCGACGTCAAAGTTTTCAGGACGTTCGGTGTGGCAATTTTGACGTAACAATAATGCATGGTGACGATGGCGACCACTAACCTTAAAAAGGTTTATTCTCTACTGAAAACATTATGGCATGTGCTTACTAGTTTTTTATTTGTCAGCACGACGGTGTATTACTGAATATAATACAAATGCCAACGTCTCCCTCTTTTGTTTTGTTTCCATTTATGGGACAAACGGCGGAAGCTTCCTTTTTCGGGCGTTACGGGCATTACACACTCCATCATTCTCAAACCATGCGGACTATAATATGAGAAAGCTACAATACTTTATATATACAAACGAATACAATTGACAGCGGGTGTTTATAATTGCTAAGAGTAGGCATATATTATAGATGTTACCACAGGCCCGGTGGTACTGATTGGATAGTTGGTTCCCTGAGGTATTACCAGTATGGTAGCCAGTCACTGCGGCTTGAATCGTTATCCCTGGGCTATTATCAGTTTAACAGTCAGTCACTTTTTTTATCGTTAGCCCCTGGGGTACTACGAATCTAGTAGTCATTGTTTGAATCTTTATCCATTTGGGTATTACCAGCCTAGTAGCCGGTCACTGTTGGAATCGTTAGTCCCTGGGAGTGTTTTTAGTAACCATTTACTCTCAGAGTCGTTAGCCTAAAAGGGTATTACAAGTCTATAGTAGCCGGTTACCTTTGTAATCGTTTGTTGCTGGGGTATTATCATTTTACTGTTTGAATCGTTAGTCCCCTAGGGTATTACCAGACTAGTAGCCGGTTACCATTGGAATCATTAGTCCCTGGAGTTGAGTATTAACAGTTTAGTAGCCGTTTACTGTTTGAATCGTTAGCCTCCATGGCTATTACCAATCCAGTAGCCAGTTACCGTTGGAATAGTTATTCCCATGGGTTCCTGGTATTAACAGTTTAGTAGCAATTTAGTGTTTGAATCGTTAACCTCCAAGGGTATTATCAGTCTAGTAGCCAGTTACCGTTAGAATCGTTAGTTCCTGGCGGGTATTAACAGTTTAGTAGCCATTTATTGTTTGAATCTTTAGCCTCCAAGTTTATTACCAGTCTAGTAGCCAGTTACCCCGGGCAGTTACCGTTGGAATCGTTATTAACAACTTAGTACCCATTTAGTGTTTGAATCGTTAGCCTGCTGAGGAATTACCACTACAGTAGCCAGTAACTACTTGGATCGTCAGCCCCTGGATTACCACCATAGTTGGTATTTGTTTGGATTAGTCGCTGCTGTATGTAATTCAATCTTCGTGTAGTGATAGAAATACTATAATGTGAATATGTGGGTTGATCAAATCAAAATGCTTCAGGTGAACGTATTTATTTATTACAAATAAATAATATATTATTAAAATTGTAAAAGCGTTTGTTGTACTAAAGGTGTACATACAAGAGCTATATGCGATTAAGCCCCAGTTTATTTCTTAAATCCTTTCTGCTAGCAGTATTCAAACTGTTTGTAAAACATTTGAAACTGAAATTTCAAACTTTATAAAAGCTAAATAACACATAAAATTGTCAGCCCTAGCTTTGATATGTGTGTTATACTTAAGAAAACCCTAACCAAATATAAAGAATCTATAACCTATAAAGCATATTCCAAAAGAGTGGCGTACTTTGAGGAATCACCTCCATAGTTTGCATTCAGTGTTAGTCTGTCTCCTTTAGTTGCTGACACACATCCTTCCCAATTATTGTTCCCTTTATTATCCAGCTGTGTCCATTTGTCACCGACCGTCACCGCTACAGCTTGTGCGCTAGGCACCAGAACACGGAAAGGTATGCTGTTTAGTGGACCATCCGGGTCAATGGTCAACGGCTCACTCAAGTAGCAGCCTTGCTTCCATTGGGCATACTGCTTAGGAAACTGTAAAACCCGATGAGAAAGTCTTGTGCAGTTGATTAAGTAGTTGTAGACTCCTGGAAGAGTTTTACTTTCGTCTGAAGCGGGCAGTGCGAAAATTTGGAATTTATGATACCCAACGGAAGACATCTTGACAATGAAACTGACAACATCACCTTGCGTCTGCGTAAAGATGGTGTCGGAAGATTCTTGTTGTGTGATTGTGTTTACCAGATTTGCTGTCACCTTCACTGGGGTTTTTGTTCTAAATTTGATTTCAACCTGCAAATACAGATTATAAGAAAAATAATTTTACCTAGACAAGGCATAAATAAATATTCAAAGAAATTACTAATTAAAACTAATTAAACCTAGTTACTGAAATGCAGACCAGTAGTATGTATTGCTAAAACCTGAACCTTTTGTTGATATGGGTGACAGGGGTTTTTATTTATAGGGAATGGAGCTGGTATACTTCAAATATATCAAATACAAAAAGGAAATTCTTTATTGCTTTTATCCATCTACCGGAATACTGCTTACCCCTCAAGGCCCTCCGCAAGCGTTGGCGACCATATAAAGATAATTCAATATATTGGAAAATATTAATTCTGTGATAGATACGTACTTTAGAGATAGTTCCGAATCCATCAAGAATGGAATGGCTTTGTTCACGTTCAATACTCTGGCGTTATCGCTTTTCATTGGTATTATCAATTTGTTTTGGAGGAACCTGTATTTTGAATATTTCCATCCCATTTATTACATTTTAAAATTCGATAGAACAGCTGCCGGCGTCTAAAGAATTTGATAGAAAGGATAAGGGCAGGGAGAGAAGAGAAAAATAACTTAGATCTGTACGTCTTACACCGCCTGTAAAAATGTCTAAACTCTTTTTCATTTCTAAAATTAATGGATTTGGTGCTATTTTATTTTACTATCAAAATGTTTTTAAAATTCGCAGATATTTTATAAGAACTTAACACTTCTAATGACACTTTATTTAAAAAAAAATATTAGTTTCCAATATTTAAATTTTCATATTTTAAGTTTCCCCCAAATGGGCATTGATTCTCCAAGTTTTCCTTATAACAAGAGTGATACGTGAAGTATGTTTATTAATTTAGCATCAAGGCAAATTAATCGGCTTATATATACCAAACTGCTATTCCTCCAGCTGGGCAATTATTTCACCCTTTACTAAAAATTTGTATAGAGAAAAAACTGCAAGATCTTCATTAGATTCGCTGGTACGTAAGAGCACTCGGACACATATATGTACCAATTACTATTAAACTTAGATAACAAATTTTATGATGTACTATT
>JAOXYJ010106600.1:0-11287 GCA_028566555.1 Lithophaga nigra
GCCAAAACGACCAAAAAGTTAAAGCCAAAAACCAGCTAAAGACAGAGCTATGCACGAGGGAGATACTCCTTAGTTTCTTAAAATTTTATACATTTTAAATACGGTAAATTTAAAATTACATGTATCAATTTCATGCCAGCACCGAAATACTAGCAACTGGGCTGATGGTACCCTCAGGTTCCTTAGGTCCACCAGAAGTGGTATCCACCCAGTGGTAGTAATAACAATTTATGATACTACATATTAATTAAAGATACAGTAAATCAATATCCAGCTATCGATAAAATGCAAAAATATTATTAATAATTGTCCTAAATATGGCTGTAAAATTGCTCACTGGACGTTAAACACCAATCAATTAATCAATCAATCAATCAATCAAAATAATTAATGTTTATCTACAGGTAAATTTAAAGTTAATCAGTTCATTATGATTGGATAACTAATTTCTGATTTTTGGTTTAAAGATAAAATTATCGGGGTAATCGAATATAAATCGAACTGATTATGACCTACTAACAGACTACACTTAAGTTCATTAATTGCTGGCTATCAGTAAAAGGTAACACAGTAGTAGGACTTCATTCCGTTTATAACTGGTAAAACATTAACCAAAGTAGTGATACAAGTTGAAGGTAAAATTCATTGAATTTCGATTCATTTGTGATTGCTACAAGTCAAAGCAGAAGATAATCCGACTACAGTCCACTTATAACTGACTACAAGATAATGTTTTAACCATCAAGTTCAGTTTACTTGTGACTGGGTACATAATCATGGGTAAACTCAATTTGTTCACCCCAACATATAACTGCAAATTAAAATTTATAAAAATTGCAATAATAACAACAGTTTGATAGTAAAAAATAATTTCATAATAGAGGCCTATAAATGTACTGTTATCGTAAGTATGACAAATACAATGATAGGAATCTTGACAGAATAACTTACCGCAAATTTATATGGATTAGTTTATATCAAAAACTGATCATTTCATAACGTATTTATCTGTTATAACTGACTGTTCAGAAATACAGTTGACAGTTAAATTTCCCTTTATTTAAACAAAATGTACCATATTTCCCTCTATTTAGACATTTTTGACATTCCAAGCAATGCAAAATTTATATTGATACCAAAGTCTTAAAAAATCTTGATTACTTTTCAGATTCCATAATTGGATGTTAGCATTTTAGATACGAGCTTTTAATTTCTTGTTAGTGATGGTTGTTTTATTTGGTTCAACTATTATAGGTTTTTTTCTGAATTAGGGATACATAAGGAATTCATATACATTTGTATATGTATGAATGGTATCTTCTATGGCACCAACTGATTTCTCTTTCAGTCTTCTGATGCAAAGAATGAATGGACAATGGTATACAATACACTTGGACAGAAGTTAAGATATGCAAGTCAAAAGTGTTTTGAAGAGGGCAAACTTAGTGAGGATGACAAACACAAATATTTCATGTCAGTTACAGAGGAAGAAATACTAACAGGACTGCTCAAACTTCCTGGGAATGCCTGGGAGCAATGTATGTGCTTCATTAGGATATTTGAAGACATTGATCTTAATGATAATGTTGCTCCCAGATTTATCGACATGTTGGAAAACAAGAAAATTGACGAAGAGGCACAGAAAATATTAGAGAGATTAAGGGATGAAAAAGTAACAAACAAGATAAAAAATAAGGACACTAGTTTTTCCAGGTATGATGTATGATAAAATCTTTCTTACCATGTGCAATGCCCTTAAGTATTAATTTTTCAATCAGAAAATGAAAAAGAAAAAAAAAGAAAAAAAAATTGAACTGTACATTTCATCTGCAAATATATCCTACCAAATTAATAATAAAACATCTGTGCGAAAATAAAATCGTCCTGGAAGACAATTGAGATGGATAACAGACTTCTCTGGTCAAACAGAAGATTTAAATAATCATACAGTAAAGGACTTCGCATAGCGCAGCATGATAAGACCGTAGCAAGTCGACAAGGGAAACTTTCTGAACTCTGCTATCTCAATAATCTGCTTGTCTATGTACTAAGGAAAAGACGAAATTTGGTCCATTTTACTATGTTTGACCCCATGTATTTCAGAAATCGTAAGGGATACTACTGAAAGATCTCTTCAAGAGGAACTCAAACCACAAAAAAACGTCAAAATTGGGAGAAAAATAATTAAAATTTCTGTATAGTTAGGGAAGATCTCTTCAAGAGAAACTCAAACCACAAAAAAAAAACGTCAAAATCGGAAGAAAAATAAATAAAATTTCTGTATAGTTAGGGAAAAGGCGATATTTGGTCCATTCTACTACATGTGACCCTATGTATCTAGGAAACCGTAAGAGATGTAGAAAATCCGTTGCCATTAATACCGAAAACAATCAAAATAGGACGAAAAATAAAAATTCTGTATACACTGCAAAACAACCAGATTTCGTAATTTTAATATCTATTATCTCGAAAATTATAAATAATGGAAAAAATCAGTTCAGTATTCCTTAAAGCACTCTTTAAGACGAACATTTAAAAAAATCATCAAAATCGGATGAGAAATGAAAACGTTTCAAATTTTAAATATTGCCTTTTGACCCCTTTTATCTCGTAAAAGGTAGAAGTTATGGAAAATCCGTTGTCATACTCCAGAAAGGTATTATTTTAAGAAATTCAATGAAACAAACCATGAAAATTCGGATGAAAATTGAACTTTCCACATCAAAAAATACAAAAATGCTATTTTTACCTCTTTTTGGCCCCTAATTCTGAAGACGCAGGGGCCAGGATCTCCATTATCAACCCCAGCCTTCATTTCATGCCTAGGATCATTGTATTAAAATTTCAGAAAGATTTAACTACTGTAGAATAAAAGTTATCATCCGGAAACCATATGTCTACAGACGGTCGACGCCGACGATGACAGCGTCATACAATAATACGACCGCAAAATGTTGTGGTCGTATAAAATTCTTACTAGATGGACACTGGACGAAGTCTGCCATACAACAGATTTTAACAAAGGATATATTGCTCACACAGATAAATTACTAGAGTATTTGCAATGATGCAAATAGAATAAAGTGAGGTTTTATTTTTGATCAATATTCAGCTTTTTCTCCTGGTTTTGTTTTGTTTTTGTTTTTGTTTTCAGATTCTGGTTGGTCATCTTGGTTTAAGTCTCATCAGTTTTTCAGTCTTTCTAGCTTACATTGTGTTTAAATATTTGAAATAACTGTGTGCACTATTGCATTTGTTTTTTATTATTTGCTAGATCTCTTGTTAAATGGGTACCAGAATTTGGCATAAGTAAAGAACACCACGATCAATACCTTAAACAGTTTGGTCAGAAATTCTACGACAAGATGGTTCTATTAATAGATAAAGCTGTGTCAAACAAACAGATGCTATTACAGGATAGCTTGTATACTGAGGTAACACTTACATGTTTTACTTGTTTTTTTTGTATTTCGTTTTTTATCAGTTGTATTCTGTTGATAGTTTTGGAAGTAATTATATGGTGACCTTTTGTGCTAGAACCTAATAAATTAAAATTATATTCGATTAGCAAGTCGTAATTTGTATTTTCTTTTCAAAAAGTTAAATAGACCATTTGCCAATTTCAATTCCGATCTAAAACCGGGATAGATTTGTATTTGGATTGTAATTGTAATTGGCTTTGAAGGGTTCCGATTACTCGGTCATTATCGTGTCAATCCATGGAAAAGGTGATGCTAATTAATCGAAATTCCATGCATATTTCAATTTTTTAATTACGTTTTTTCATTTGTTGATACAATATCGTCAAACAAACACCAGTTATTAAACATCAGTTGTGTCACATTATTTTAGAAATCCATGACCAAATTTACATCCCTTCTCTTGCTCTCTATACAACCAGGAACCAGTTTGACCGTTGGGAACAGATTCAGAAAATGTCTAATTACCAAAAATACAATCGGTAACCAACAATTGGCAAATCGTCTATTAGAAGTATAGTAGTATACTGTCATGTAATCATCTTAATTTAAGTCAAGTGAGAACATAAGTTGCAATAATAATCTATGATACCAAATTTAGTGCACAATATGCACAGTTTGACAAACAATGTCTCATTAGTTGTGCTCTAGGCCTAAAAATATGGAAAACCAAAAGATAATCAAAATGGTTTTAGAGCAAAAATAAATGCCAAAACGACCAAACATTTAAAGCCAAAAACCAGCTAAGGACAAAGCTATGCATGAGGGAGATACTTCTTAGTTTCCTAAAATTGCAATTCATTATTTTAGCGCTGAATGGTCTGTTAGCCATGTTTAATATGTTCTCTAATGATTTTCGTTCAAGTTTTAGTGGATTTTATTCTGTTCTCAGTAAGTTTATTGCTGAACTGTCATACTTAATGTATACTATGATGAAGAATGCATCAGAGTATTACAATTAAAATTTTTGTGTAAGATTTTTAATGCTACCTGAAAAAAGAAGTGGCACACAAAACATCCTTAAGTCCTTGAAGTTTATGTCTAGAATTAAATAATTTATGCTGGTGAAATACAACATTTAATGTAGGTTCTACAGCATGCTAACATGGCTAAAGAAAGATGTGCTGTATTCCATGGACGTGAGGTAATACTGGAAAAAATAGCTGATTATTTACAGAGAAAAGATACCATGCCACTTACAGTGTATGGTCCATCTGGTAGTGGAAAGACTTCTATCATTGCTGAAGCTACGAGAAAGGTAATTTATATATTTACATTCATTCTGTTGGAAGATATTTTTCATTGATGTTCAGACTGATTTCGCACTATGATCATATTGAGCAGTTTTTACATGTAAAATTGTGATTTTTCAGTACAATTAATTTATATATATAATTTCAGTTTAGTATATCTGATAGTGTGATTTGTTATGCAATAAATGCTCTTGTAAATATTTTTGCTATTCAGATTGAAATGAAACAGACATGAACTTAATAATAAACAGGATATGGACAGCCATATTATTCCTACCTGCTTGTAAATACCAGTTGTTTATCCCTTGTAGGTTATCAGATAATCTTCCTTAAATCCCAAATTTTATTGTCATCTGCTTGAATGATTACTATTTTACAATTTTTTGATAGTTAACATGCAATCTTATTTTTGAACTTTTCTTTTAATTATCTGTCTTAAGCTGAAATATGTTTTCACAGATAAAAATTTTAACTTATATTAAAAGTTATTGGTTTCCAATTGTTAATTCAACAATGTGATATATGTCTGTAAAACTATAACTTTAGATATATGTTAAAAATTGAATTATTGTTTTTACAGGTACCGTATGTGAAACACAAAGATGCAATAACAATTTTCCGCTTCTTGGGAACTTCACCTGACAGCAGTAATATTTTCAGACTGTTATATAGCCTTTGTCAACAAATAATTGTTGTGACCACGGGTAAATATCCAACGCTACCTCAAGAAATTGATGATCTGATACGTTTATTCCATAAACTTATCAGGGAATACAAATCAAACACACCGTTAGTTATACTACTTGATTCTTTAGATCAGTTGTCGAGAGAGCATGCTGCCCATAAATTACACTGGTTACCAAAATCTTTGCCTGAAAATGTCAAGATAGTTACCTCAACATATATTGAGTCAACTGATATTATCATATTACTCAAATCCTTATTCCATTCAGAGAATTTTATTCTTGTACCAAAACTTGGGGAAGAGTTGAGTTGCAAAATTCTAAAGTCATGGTTAGATGGAAGGAAAAGGACCCTGACATCAGAACAGTTTAGTGTTGTTGAAAACGCTTTCATACAATGTAGTTTACCGATATATGTGAAACTTGTTTTCGAAAGAGTTTTGCAGTGGAAGTCCTATACTGCAGTTGACACTGAAAGTCTGGCTTTTACAGTTAAAGAAAGCATTATTCAACTGTTTGAACACCTAGAACATAAACATAGTAAAATGTTTGTTTCTAGAGCATTCGCATACATCACTGCTTCTAATTCAGGACTCAGCGAAACAGAATTGGAGGATATATTGTCTATAGATGACACTTTACTGACAAATGTGTTCCATTTTCACGTTCCTCCTATCATTCGGATCCCCCCTCTGTTACTTGTACGTCTACGACATGATGTTGCATCGTATCTAGTTGACAGAGAGGTTGATGATATTACCGTATTTTTCTGGTATCACAGACAATTTATAGAGGCAGCCCATGCGAGATATCTTTCAGATGTAAAATTTGAGGAGCAAATACATTCCTCCCTTGCCGATTACTTTATAGGTACCTGGCATAATAAACCAAAACCATACACATACTCGGACATTCAAGTGAAAAAGTTAAAACTGTCCTCGAATGTTGTAGATACGGACAGGAAAATTTCTCCACAGCCGCTAACATTCAAATACAGGGTTGGAGAAGAAGATAGGGAACGTTACAACAAACGTAAGCTTAACAGACTTCCGTATCACCTTACAAAAGCAGGCAGAGCAACAGAGACACGAGCGATGTGTCTCTTCAATTATGATTTCTTGTCGACGAAAGTCAAAGCAACATCCGTACAACAAGTGTTAGAAGATTTTATTTTGAGTAGAAACAATGACAACACGTTGTATAATGTACTTAAACAGGTTCAGTCATCTTTAATGGCTTTCCCAAGGACGTTGGCTTTGGAAATTGCTGGACATTTAACTCCGCTTTTAGCTTTGAAGAAGGTCTCATTAGAAAAAGAATTAGTGGAACGATGTTTCAATGTTCTTAAAACCCAGGAAATGCCTGTTCCATATCAGACATCTTTTTCAATACCACATAATGCTCTAATGTACAAGTTTGAACATGAAGCAATCCCATTTGGGTCGAAGGTGGTGATGATTTCAAGAGATTCTAAACACTTACTGGCTATGACTGCCGACAATGATCTTGTTTCATGGGATCTGACAACCGGTGAACTAGAAAAGGAGATACGACTTTATGATCCGGAACAGTGCAAACTGAACATACTTACCATTGATAACGAGAAAGATCTTTGCTACATCTGTTCAAGTTACCAGAAAACTTTCAATATTCTTCTTGTTATCAATATGGCGGCCTGTGAGTTGGTTAGTTTAATTTCCTTGTCTAAGACATACCCAGGAGTGGGATTTGCTGATAGTTTGAAATTTACTGTCACTGAAGATAAGGTTTTTTGTATGTATATTGGACACTGCATTGACGTTTTTGAAAAAGCAACTGGAAAGCATTTGTGGACATTAGACCCTATAGCAGACAAATTCCTTATGTTACCTGGAGAGAAAAAAGCTGTAATACATGTTAAAAGTTCTACAGCTTTTTTCATTTACAATGTTCTCACCAACAAACTGGAAAAGGAATTCAATATCAAAGAAAATCCAAAGGACGTTATCTTGGCACCAGTAGGGAAAGAAATTATAGTTACATTTCGCGATTCCTCTTCTCTTACGGTTGTAAATATCGATTCATCTGAAGGAAATATTGGAGAAGTGGTATATAATATTAAAACGCCAGGTAATGAAATCATTTTATCATGCGAGTTTTCAATGAACGAAACTTTCCTCGTTTTGAGGTATAACTCAGGGTTTTATCTGTGGAATTACAAATCAAATAAGATGCAGTATCATTACAAAATCCCAGAAGAAGTCAAACCAACGTTCAGGGTCACAGACTTTTGTGGTCATCTGACACCGAATGGTGAATTATTTGTAGTTGCATATGAAGGATATCTTGTAGTGTACGATATGAAAACACAAAAAGTTATCAACACAATGTTAATCAACCGGTCGAGGTCTGAAATATTTCTCATGTCACCCAATGGGGAATTTTTTGTCAACACAACATCTCGGGGAAACGCAATTTCAACATGGAAGACGTCTGCTTTGACAGAAAGTGATCGACAAATTCAGCCTGTTACCATGAAAACAGCCCCACGATATATGGCGATTGCTCGGACAGGCAAGCAAGCAGCTATCAGGGGAAACCTAGGGGCTGAACTTGCGATATTTGATTTAGTGGAAGGCGGTATAAAATTTTACATTCAGGAACAGATTGATGTCATGAAACCAACAATAACATGGGATGGCAAATATGCAATTGTGAGAGAGTATCATTCTGACCATGCTGTGAAGATTTTTGATACAACGGTTGGGACACTGGTCACAAGGTTACCGTTAACTAGCCTACAGGTCAAAGGCATTGTCACTAGCAAAACGAAGATAGCAGTTTATGTTCAGGGCGATGATGATAAAGTCGCATATGTCAATTTATATAGCATTCCGGACGGGAAATTTCTGTACAAATTTCACGATGGTAGACCATCCTTACATGATATGGTTCTAGAATTTGACGGAAAAGAAGAATTTTTGCTAGTGTCGATCCCTCGCCAAGACAGTGATCCCACAGTAGCAGACTTGATAGCCTACGATGTAAATACTGGTAAAGAGACATATTCGTTGCAAAAATGCAGAGTCCGTTACACCACTTTACTGCATGGTGACTCCTCTGTTTTTATAACCCAAAACGTTAAAGAGTCTGGAGATGTTACAATGGTAGTAGACCTAAAAACAAAAAAAGTTCTTAGACAAGGAAAAGTGGATAGATTAAACCAGCAAAAAGACTGGTCTGCAAGTCCAGATGGACATCACTGTATTGATCGTGCACGGCAGCTATATGACATAGTGAATTTTCAGTTCAAATGGCAGTACGATGCAGACGAGGAGTACCGAAAACAATCTACGCAGCAGACCTACCCTCGTTTTCTTCATGACAACCAAAGTGTGATATTTCCAAACATCACAGCTGGCTTATTGAAACTTGGAACGGTTGACTCCCCAGAAATCAAATTTGTTTGTCCATTGCACGGAATTCCTGTTTGTCTTGAAGTAACGTCACTTGGAATGATAATAGTTGGTTGTGATGATGGTCGGGTCATGATGCTTCACAAACCTGACAAAAATGACATTATTACAAAGGAAGGATTAGACGGTGTAGTGAAGCGCGAAACGGTACGGAGTAAAAAACAGTCACACAAGAGTTCTGCTAAATCCTCCGTTTGTAGTATTATATAAACTGAGAAGATGTAGATGTTATTTCCACAAACTTGCACTTTTTTTTGGGGGGAGGGGGTTCATTTTTGTTGAGCATTGCTTTATGTTATCGTTAGTTCATGATAAATTTCTTTCTTACAGTAGCCTGTTCAAGAAAAGTAAATGTTGCATATGTTTAAGCATATTTCTTGATCTCTTGTTACTTTTTACTTTATTGTTTATTGTTCTAGCTTTTTCATTTCGTATGATGTAGTGGCATCAATTTTATTATTGATTCAAAAAATTTGTTTTGATCATGTATTTCCTTATTAGAATAATTAACCTGCAAATTAATTAAGATTACCGACTGACTTATTGTCTATAGTTAATTACATGGGTTTTGGTGTAACCAATTTGAAGAATAGGGGCAGGACAAGTCGACTATCCACTGAAATAATAAAACAATCTATTGCAGACAATGGTAGCAGTATATATTTTAACTTATAGTATAGTGTATAAATGGATTCAGTTATACTCATCACCAAAAGCATCATACTTTAGGGGATATATTCGGGGTTTGTGAAGAAAATTATGTACATTTCTGTGTTTAAATATATTTTGTACATGTTTCTGTTTACATATATACATGTATTATATTTAGGAAAATATTGTAAAACCATTTACCATGAGTAATCAACTGCACTGAATAAATTGCGAACATCACATAGAAATTAAATCAGAGACGCTGCGTTCAGCCAAACAGTATTTGAAAGCCTCACTTACCTTTTCAGCTGTTGCATACCCTTAATTTCTTTCGAGTGAATTTTCACATCATGGAACACCATTCGGTTAATTTTAATAATTCAGCTTTAACACCTAACATTTCTATTCTACCTCAATTTTTTTTTGTTTTTTAATCACTAGACTTTAGAAAGCATTGAATCGTTGATTATGCTTAAAAGCACTTTCTTTAATTGACATTACATGACTTAATGGTGATTTTAGGCAAAATACAGTGGTGTTGCGTTTCATTTGAATGTGGATATATATATAATAAGGCAAGGCAAGATTGGAAAAGTTTGAGAAAGTATCTGTTCTGTATATAAAAAATAATTTTCTCGTGAAATATTATAATGCGCCATCGGGAACCTTCTATCTGAATTGAAATCTGGGATTGAAATATGAAAGCACCAAAGAATTTCAGAAATCCCATACTTGATTACACCGTTAATTATTTCGGTAACTTATTAAAATTCAGGTACTTAATGTTTGACAGATCTATATTAACAGTAAAAGCTGTTTTAATTTATCGCCGTTTCAAAAATGTTGAAAAATTATATAAAAACCTATTGAAAAATATTGGCCTTGGTGGTCGAGTGATTAAGGTCTAACACCGCTGTTGCGAATTCGAGTCCTGCTCATCCCACTTCATGTGTTAAGGTATCCAAACGCCTACCCAAGGTCGGGAGTTTCACCTGGTAAGCTGATTAGCTGTCTGGGCTGTCCTCTTTCCAGTAAGTCTGGTAGTACGATATAGCTGGAAAATTGCTGAAAGTTACGATAAATGTCAACAACACATTCAACCTTGAGAAATAAAAATAAGATTATATTCAAACTGACTTAAATACTTCAAAACTTGATCTAAAGTGAATGAAAGAAAAAATGAAAATTTCATCAAATCGCCAAATAATTAATTCATGATTCGTTAATAGCCGTGAAACCAGTTTAACTTATCCTGCTTACCCTAAAAGTAAAAAAACATCTATTATCAAACCTGCCTAAAGACCAAGAAGAGATCACAACGTATGCCCTCGACATTTCGATATTGCAAGCTAAACTAATCAAGTTAAAACAATCAAATCGATAGGCTAGCACGTCAAATTATCATCAACTATCGTGGAAAGAGTTCCATCACAGTATATCACTATGACGAAACAATGATACACAGTGTATATGACACACTCAAAACAATATTCCATGAGCCGTAGATTTTAGTGTTGTGACTTTCCTGTCATATGTTACTGTGATATGATTGTTGATATTTCAGGTTTACTCAGTTTGTTACACTTTCTGAACATTTAATCGCTGAATTTTGTTGTTTTGTATACAAAAAGTTATAATTTATATACAATCTTATTTTTATTGATACTTTTATTGATAATGTTATTTTCCACATATCATTGTTAGAATAAAATATTTTTAGATACACTTAACATTAATAATAGCACCATTTTACATAGTTAAAGGGG
>JAOXYJ010106709.1:0-11287 GCA_028566555.1 Lithophaga nigra
AAGGCGAGACATAGCTGTCACAATTCCGTAGACGTCGTCGTTTAACCTCAGGTTAAAGATTTGTAAACTTTAATATCTTTGTCAGATCCCTATAGATTTTGATTAAATTTTTTCAGAAGCTTCGGTATGATCAAAAGATTGTATCCAATACAAAATTTAAGAAAAATTATTTTTCATTTTTCCGTATTTTTGGGGACAATTGGACTTTTTTTTTTACTCAATTAAGTAAAGTTTTTATACAACTTGAATAAAGTCATCAATTCTTTATAGAATTTCATGAACGTTGGACAGAAGGTTCTTTATGGTCAAAAGATTATAGAGTAAACAAAATTTTGACATTTTTTTCTTTTTTCCGTATTTTGACGGATAAGTGGACTTAGTTTTTTTGCCTTGAACTTCTTGGTTAACCCACAGGTTCAAAACTGACCTATTGAAAGGAAGAAAATTTTCTGCTTTGCTCCCCTCGCCGAAATAATTTCAAATCTAGTTAGAAACAAAGGGGGTTGGATATGATATCCTGTTGTTTGAAAAGAAGGGCCAATGCAGAAGTGCATGACTTTTATCTTCAAATGGTTGTCCCCTTATCGTCCTGTGTAAACTCTGAGTGAACTGTTACATCAATCAAACACAACACCAGAATTTACTTGTATTCATTCTGCAAGTCATAAGTAGATGTATCTGTAAAGTCATACTAAAGAAACAAGAGAGATCATACTGATGACCTCAGTGATCTCCCTGTACAACACGGAAGCCTTCCACACGAGTCTGAAATCTATCTCTATTATCAAACGTGTTAATCTTGTACATGTATTGTATATGATCAGCCAACGGTAGACAGAGACGCCATAAATTGTAGATATCAATGTTTCACAAATTGTGCACTTTTTTGTAATTGTCTGGAGAAGGAAAACACCCTCCTCAAAGAACTAGAAGTACATGCTACTCCCATCAATAATCTTGATCTTTATCTAACATCAATCATAGCCGGAGTACTATATAATTATCAGGACTTCACTATCTGATCATCCTCTCTCAAGTTTCCAGATAAGATGTCTTCTAATCCTTTTACCAGACATCAAGTTTCCTTGTCATTTAGTGGGGTTAATGAAAAACGTGCAGATTGAGGAAAATGAAAACAGAACTAAGCATAAAATCGCCCTGCAACTTAAAATAATATATGTAAGGTATTGTGCTGCATAAAAGGGACTACCCGAACAGGATTGGAGAGAAATCGGTGTATATTTGTTTGCTCAATCTAGTCCTGAAATTTTCGGACTTACTGTTGGCTCAAGTTTAAAATTAGAAAGGAATGGCTATGACCCAAGTGACCTCTTAAGAAATACAGGATATAGCGGATTAACATTTTTGTGAATTAAACAAATAGGATTGTAATATTATACTTAGCTTAACTGTACTGCTTTAAACCGGGTGTACATTGTCTGAACCGACATTATCGGTAGTGTTAATATTATAATTACTGTCCGCTTACATGTACTTAGTCTTCGGTATGAACTCCCACACATTTTGCTTATGACAATCTTCAAAATGCGGTTCCCTAATCATTTTCGCTAGCCAATTCGCATTTTAGAATTGATTGATTGATCAAATAGTGTTCATACGCCACTGACTTTCTGCAATTATTCAGCCAGTGTCCAGTGTCCAGTTTTTACTGCGGACTGAAGCCGGAGAACCCGTTGAGAACTTCCAAACTTACTGAAAACTAGCAGTCCTAATCATTTAAGGTTGGAGTAGAACACATCTCAACAAAGCAAGGCTCGGCGTTAACACACCGATGATCTACTGATGAATAACTACCTAGACCGCTCGGCCACCAAGGTCCCTCACATTTTGGGGAAAAAAACATAACGAACTACTTCCTAAATATTATCACCATTATTTCAATTTCCCTTTTTGTGACAGAAGAGACTAGTTCAGTAGTAGTTCAGATTGCGGGATTCGTACGAAGTTATTAGAAAGTATTTCAGCAAAATTTTCATCAGCACTATTGAAGAAAATAACGAAGTGTTGTCTCAGATTTGAAAAAAATGAAAGAAAAACCAAGAAAAACGAAATAAAATAAAATGAAATAAAAAATAAACGAACTGATGTCCTGTGCGAAGTATTTCGGAAAGTGCGACAATAGTATTATTTCCTTTATTCGTTTGATGTTTTAATTTGTTCCCACCCAAACCATGTCGTATTTACACGGTCACTTTACTTTGAATTAACGTAGAGGTCGGATGTCCGTCTCAACTATTTTAAAAAATCTGAAGATCCGTATCAAGTATTATGATTTCGCAATTAAATTTTCTCGGTCTAAAGTTATGAATATATGGCTATAAATACATACATAATTTTTTTTTGTCAAGTGGAAGTCCCAAGTGCGGAATGCAATTTTCCAACCCGTGACCGTGAGCGATGTTAGGCAAGCGACCAGTCCGTGACCGTCACCCAAGTTGATGATCTTTATGAGCCAAAAATGGTGCCAACCTTGAAAACGTAACTATGTAAATAGAAAATTTAAAAATGCGTCTGTTATCCCTGGCGCGGTCATCTTTATATTCCACTTCACAGACGAACCAGATGTAAATAAACAAATTATGACTGGAGTCTTTCATCGTTAGCTTTTAAAACACCAGACAGATTAAAATGTATATTTTTTCATTTAACACATATAAAATATCACAGTATGTATTTTATGCATTTTTAAATGACAATGCAATTTCACACTAGATTATCAAAGAGACACTTTATTAGCATTCAACCTACGTTTATATATAATTTATTACACCGTCTGCAGTTATAAACTGGGTGGAATGCGGATAGGTTTCGACACGATGTCCTGATCGTGGGAGTGTGGTATATTATTTCATTTTAAGTTTCATTGAGAAATGGGAGTTTAAAGACTCCATGTAGTTTCATATTTTATTATTAGATAAATCATAGTGCTAAAACATGGAAAATGTTGTCCCGGACTTAATTATCTCCTCGAAACACCGTTGCGATAGGGATATAGTCCCTGAGAATATAGTAACAAGACTGTCCGTTTGTCCGTCCGTCATTCCGTCCGTCCGTAACACTCTTGTAGACAAAATAGATTGTAAGTCTATGAAGAGGGTGTGAAGTCTATTAATTTTCAAGGTCACCAGTCAAAGGTCGAGGTCAGAACATTACATTGTAGAATAAACTGTTGAGCTGCGTGGGGATGCTCCGCTTTGCGGTGCCCTTTTTCTTTTTACACCATATTACATTACATATTGCAATTTTAGTCAACCTCACCCATACAGTAATACGACATTTCCCCAGATCATGAAGTATTCAAAACGGCTAATCGGACCAGCTATCAGGCAAGAAATGTCCTAAAAGGAATATTTCCTTCCTCGATTTACTAGTGATGTAAGTACAATTATTTTCTCTATTAATTTGGTCAATGTGACCTGGATATAAGAATAGAAAAGTAGAAAATTCACTGTAATAACAAATAGGAAGTAACTAACATTCCTACCGAACCTCATGAGTGATGTTAGACAAGATCAAAACTATTAATGTTATTAGGTCAAGTGGTAGTAACTTTCTTACTAATATTAGGAACATATGGTGAACTGGTTACTCAGTGTTTGTATAATAAGGATAGGTTGATACAGGGTGTCATTCGGTTCTGATAAATTATTTTTTCTTGTCTTAGCATTTTTGGGGTAAATTATTCTCTTTGAAATGATTGTAATGTCCTTGAGCAGAATCTTAATTAGTTTCTGGTTGGTAGAAGTGGTACAAGTATATGTTTCAATAACTCTGTCTGTGAATCAGTGCCCTACCTGACTGAGATGATGATGACCAAACACGGCCATATAAGTCTCACACACCTTAATCACCTTGTTCCCTCCAAATCATATCACGGCAACACGAACTGGTACTAGTATATGAAACCCTGGTTCCGAAACAAACTCAAGCTTTATTAATACAAATGATGGACAAAACAGGAATAATAAGTTTTTAATACTTGTTAATTACTTACCCGAGGTATCCCATATTGACATGTGTATTTTGTATGTGTCCGAAACATGATATGTTGAAGTGTATGTATCGAAGCCAGTCGGTGTATATGTCTGAAAAGAAAATGAAAAAGAGTTATTTTGGCATACAACGGAGGCCATGATGACCCAGTTATATGAGCTACCCAAGAAACCGTCACATTTGTAAATTTCATTTTAAACTCGACTTCTGAATGCACAGCATTGGCAGATCCAAAGAAGGTGTTCCGAAGGTTGGAGCCCCATCTTTTATCAGAAAAAAATTACCAAGGTAGAATATTGGGAATCCATTTATTTTTCATGTGACAAAGTTGATGAAGAAAATTAGAATGAACGCCCTTAAAAATTTTCTGGTTCCACGCCAGCACAACGCAAATGTTCCTCCCTGAATGTGATAGGGAGATCTGATATTTAGTCATTTTATTTCTTTCAAACCGACATTTCTCACAGTTTGGAACTTGTCAAATTATGGTCTTATCAACAATGTCGAAGATTTGACGCGCCAAGAATTAATACATGACACATGTTATACATTCGCCGTACAACCTGTGTAACCTAAATTGATATATGCTATCTTGTCTGCTGAATAAATATAGAAGTTTACATTAACTGCATATCTTCCCAAATTACTTGCAGTGCTTTATGTGAAAAGTATGGTAGCAAATAACGTGGAACAACGTTTAACAAATGGCGGAAAGAAGGTACAAGTATTATATATACTCCTCTCTTCTTCAGCTCTTTTGTTTTCCAGGTATCGGTATTTCGGACTAAAAATAGTCTTTTAATACATGTTATAATAATTTTTTTTCTGCAATCACGTCTTTTTCATCTCGGATTAAGTTTCCTTACTTCCGATATCCCAAATACAACCCCCTTTTTTCCTTCTTTCTTTTCGACTAACGGAAAACAGAAGAGGTTCCCTAGTTTCATGAAAATTCGAGGCGAACAGCCATTTAACTGTCTAATTCGTGCACTTCCTATTGCATACTGGAAAACGGTAGATAGATGGGTACCTTAACCATAATCCTACACGGGAAATATTAATACAGTAGCTTAATTAAATAGTACATGTTCAAAATTGCAAAATTGTCAAAAAAATCTTAAAATTGATGTTAAAATTGGGACAGTCAAACAGCATTTCCCTAAAATCAAATATTTCTACGTAAATAGAACGTAAAAAAGGTGGATTAGTGCAATTATCTACACGTAGTAGAAGAACATGTAAACGTCTACATACAACGAACTAATCATAATGGAATTCTGACAGGAATCAGCTTTATTTATAGACAGGTTGATGAGGTAGTGATTTTTGCGGAGGGCAATGCTGGGAAAATAGATTTATCCTGGAAGTAAAAAACTTATAATCCTACTGCACTTCTGTCGGATTTAGGTCAGTTGAAATGTTCTAAACAATAAAACTGACAAATTTAATCCAAATTCCGCGAGGATTAAACTGAACAATTTCGATTCATTTATGACCGATACATGCGATCTTAATCAAAAGCAGTGCGTCTCAACATCTAACGCGTCTGAGAATACAGTTTTTTTAAGTACATGTATCTCCATGCTGAATCAATTGCTTTTATTTCATTTCTTTAATTTTTCTATACCATAGAAGTATATATGTCTGAACGTATATGCTTTGTTCAAGTTAATTCACTATATAGCAAATATTTACACACCCATATAATTTCAAAATTGTATTATTTATTCTAATTGTCGAAGTGTGACGCGAAGTCAATTCCCATGACGGTAGATTAATGAAGGTGGTGTATTACATATTGAGTCTATTATTGGTGGTTTTGTGTAACTTGTGGTTGAAGGAGGATCGGTCTGTGGTAACAACCAGATGATGAAATTTTACGCTTTCTAAATCTGACTTTACGGTTTCTAAGTGTATGATAAGGCTTGTTCTGCGGTTACCCTCCACTTGGTGTGAAATTCTTGACATCAAAGAACAAACTGTCTTACTTCTGATAATTAAAATTTCAGAGATTTCTATAAATTTCGAAATCTACTATAATTAAAATTTCTAAAAAATTCAGAGGTTTCCATGAATTTCTTTTTAATTTCTTATAATGAAAATTTCAGGGATTTCCATAAATTTATAAACCTTCTTGCCGAACGAATGCTTGTTTGAAACTACTTGACTTGTAAATTTTATGTTTCACAAAAAAGTACACGTATCAATTTTGTATTAATTTCAACTTGGAAAGAATTTTTACATGTGATTGCATGTATTTAAATACGTGCCGTGATCAGCTGGTCGATCATTCATAAAATAAGTTCGATTTACGATGTGTCAGCATTATAGTCCGGAAAGGAATCACTGATCCGCTCCGTGATTGTTCTGAATAAAGCTGTCTACATTACCGTTCCCTTAAAAAACTAGTCTTTTTGGTGTCTGTTATTCTGCTTTGGCCAAATTTGAATTACTTACCTTTGTAAATTATAAGAATTTTAAAAAAAATCAATCAGTTTCAATTCAAATGAAGTTTCACACTCGTTTGAACTCTCGCCAATAAGGAAAAAATATATGCTCATCTTTTACGAGGTGTGTAAATACATTTTTTCGTTTGTCAACACCCTATATCGAATTTCTTCTAACTAACTTAAAATTGATTATCAATCATGCCTATCTGTATCAAATGTCTTCGAGAAAAGATACGTCCAAAATATTTACAATTCAACGACTTACAACATATTTCGTTTTCTGGGAAGCAAGATCAAAGTTAAACTTTAAAAGAGGTTAGGGTTGTGAGGGTTTATCATCATCTTCTGCACTTTTCCAACCACATTACGCTTAACTGGGGTGGAACCACTGGTGGAAAGCCTGCACAGCTGTCAGTCCCATTTGCTATAGACGCTTTAACATTAAACATACAAGTCCAGTGGGTCAATCACTGGATCCAGAACGAAAGTATAATATTTATTTGAAATATATTTGGATTTGCAATAATTATATGCACCACCAACCTTGTAACATTTGCAGAAATTGCATGTATAAACTGAAAAGATTGAGTACTTCTGTAGATAAAAGGAAGTGGAAATAACAGTGTAGTTCCAAACAAATTGTAATTTTATCAGTCGGTGTATATTTGTTTTGTAGATTAGCAGGTAATTGGAACCATACATACCGCTCCCAGACTAAATAATAACTGGCATGTTCGATACAAGTACAACATCAGAAATCACCGAATAGCATTTCATATTATGATTGATGTAAAAAGAGCTACCGATTAGGAGCCGGGGATTGGGGGCTAAATTTCAAACGTATTTTTCATAATTTTTCTTCAGTTTTCTTATTTTTTTTTATCAAAATAGGCAGCCACAGTCCGGATTTCATGTCCACTCAAATAACTGGGTAAAAATTTGAAACGAAATCGGCTGTCCTATGTATATTAAGATTAATAATTAATCCCGTTTATTCTGTATAGGAGTTAGTTACGGTTTTAATGACACGAGGTATGTCTAAAATGTATATTTAAAACCTAGAGAGGTATTGGATTGGGTCGTCTCTAATAATGTACTTCTTAAAACATGAATATCCGCCCAGGACTGAATGAAATTCGTTGTCGCGAAACAAATCGCCTGAAGTACTTTTTTCATGTATGTTTTTTATCAATAGATCTTGACGATGCATTTCGAAAACCATATCTGCACAAGAGCCAACTTTTTTCCAAAGCTTCGCATTTTTTTTATAGTATTCTGTATGTTTGATGCCAAAAAGCTGACTTGGGCGATTTCAGTCTTGATATGCTATTCGATTCTAAAATATTATGCAATGTAAAGAAATGAAGGACTATTAACTGATGTTACCTGTCGATATTTTTGACACTTAAATACCAAGTGTGCTACTTGTCAATTTTATGAATGTAAAACTGTGAATACATATTGAAATTTTAATCTATTATTATCTAAACTGTCCCATAGACGACATCCCCCACCAAGCAATGTAATATGTAGGTCAAACTATAAAAGATATTTTTCTCCTATCACGATATTTAATTTAATTGGAATAAAATAAAAACGACTTTGAATTTGAGAAACATGCTGAGGCCATCAAAACTGATCTTATAAAAGAATTAAGCTGGGATAAATATAGATCAAACTTGATATACGACTTCGTTTTAACAAGAAAATTTATCTGGTACGCTTCAAAGAAGGTCGAAATCAGACATATAATTACTGGTTTTATGTCTCTGTCGAAGTAGAGGAGAGGACATCCACTCCACAATATCTCCGTCCACCACTGCGGTCAAGAACGATCCGATGTTCGTCACAGGCCATATGACATCATCTACCAATTGGACGTCCCCCCACCCCCAAAAAAAAAAAAATCTCATAAAACTCCATAGGCATCATCTATCACTTGGACGTTCTGCATTCCCCACCAAATCTCATAAAATTCCATAAAAATGCACAAGACCTCTGATTTCTTTTTAGCCGCAGACAATCTGCATTCGTCAGCACACTGATATTATCAACTTTATGTATCTCGCATACCATCTGTCACCCCCGACATATTAAATTTATACAGCAGACGATATTCGGGCTATCATAAAACAATGATTACTTTATCACCTGTTGTGGGGATTTACAAACAGTAGCCAAGTATACATCTGATGTAACGTTTGACATTTATTCGACTCAGTCAGGTAAATTGATCAGGTGTGTTATCGCATTCCTGTGGCTCAGTCATTTAAATGACACCGATATCAGTCTAAAATCTTAACTAACCAAAAAATAAAATATTTTCATTTCAACAAAATATAATTGTTTGAATGAAAAACTAAGACCTATTTTCTTTCTATTTTCGAATCAAAAGATTTCAATTGGCTGTGTTGACCTTGCTTTTTATATTCTGTCACATGGTTACTTTCACTTGTTAATTATTAGGACGAATGGTATCGCACAGTCGCAAAAAATATTTTACCTTAAACCATCCAAACACCGGCTTTTGGACTTTGCAGTGATACAAGAATGATCCCTCCCCAATTTACCTTTTCGTTTATATCATCCGCAACTGTGCAGTAACCATAGAGAACAGCAAAGTCGAAAGGGTTGGGAAAGACTTCATTCTGAATCCCCCACCCGCTGCAAGAACGTTAGATATAGTAACTAGCACTTGTCTCGTCGTTTCAGAGATAAGAGTTAGAAATGGTGGGATTATTCGAATTAGGATATACGTACAAAGTATCAAAGGAAAAGCTGTCTTATTCAAATAGTCTATAGGTATATAAGGATATTAGCTTTACACGAGATCGCGAGTCTATCATTCATCCTTTTATTAGTGGAAATAGTGTAGTCCCCCCATCAACTCGTAGCTCTGACGGCCTGTGTTTTCAGTGATATGTGGCACATATCCGTAAGAGCTACGGTTCCACAGAAACAAACTAATTTATATAACAGAAAATTAAGGTTTGAAGTATTTTCGTTGCCTATAGCCGCCTTATATGGAAGTTGTTGTTAACTAATTTAAGGTAATGTATAAATTTCAAACTGCTTAGCAACGCATTATATCAAAGTGCAGGTGATTTGATCTGTACAATAAACACATATGGGGCAAAAATTTCTGCAACAACGAAACATGTTTTCTGTTTTAACCGCTTTTTACATTCCTCCATAAGGCGTTCTGCTGAGACATACTAGTAATATACTAACGTTAGTTATAATATTCCCAGGGTAAACCATGCAAACGCGAGGTGTTTACCTCACTATCTTTTTAACGGGGAATGGGGAAGGGTGTTAAGACAAGCCAGCACCCTTCGAGTGACGAAAAGTATGCAGTTGCAATGAAAAGGGTGTCCTTTTACAGGATAAAACATTTGACAGTTCTCAAAAGGGAAACACTGAATCACCGTTATTTTGATATACAATTTTACAGCGCAAAAATCTGCATTCCAATCCTCTTATTTTTCTATGGAAGTAACAAAGTGTAAAAGTATCTTACCTCTGAAAACTGTCCTTTAACGTATTTGTTAATCATTGAAGTCTTGCCACATCCACAATCTCCAACCACAACTAATTTAGATTTCACCGTTGTCACCTCTGATTCTTCACTTCTCTGTCCCATTTTTGCCAACACATCTATTTCTTTCTTTTCAGAAAACAATTTCATTTATTTATTAAATTTATATAAATCCAGTGTTTTAATGATGTATTTTCTTGCAGAAAATTCGTCTTCTATCATAGAAAATGTTATAACAATGAAGAATTATGTTAGAAAAAATCCGGGTCAGTAGGCATATATTAATCTGTCAAGAAAAATCATAAATTCTTTCCGTTTCCTGGCCTTTCACAACACTACATGCTTTCTCACGACTCATTCATCATAACGTAGTTTTGTCAATGGGAAGTATCGCGCATGTCAGTTTTCATTAGCCAATCAAACTGAAAACTACTTGTGACGTTACTGTATCTACCTGAAGTCTACAGAGGCTTCTTACAGGGTAATTCTTCACATATTTTTGCGTTATATTCACAGCGGAAAGAAATCACATTAAAAATAATAACTTTAGAAAGGCAAGATACTGCAGGATGTATTTTTCATGTCTGAACTGTTCTTGTAAATATACCAGATATTCCTAAAATGGATATAGTAAATGAGGTCCATTTCCGGTGTTCATTCATACTTGGACACATTTAACAATGAACAGGTAAAAATTCTCAGGTGTGTCAAATCCGATTTTAAAGTCGAGATAATAAAGTAAACAATCAAAATAAATAAAAATATTTTAACCGATTGTACTGCACGGCCAGTGAACTATTGCCCTAGAGTATGAATTTTAATTCTGCATTATTTATATATATATATAGTGTAATAATTTTTGTTCCAGAAAGAAAGAAATGAATAGATTTAGACGGAAATGCAGAAAATAAGAAAATAACGTAATCGTCACGTTAACAAAAAAAGTTTGATTTGACAAGAATCTTTTCATTTTTATAAGATTGGCCTGGCCATTAGATGCAAAGTCGTTACAAAGATTCAAAGATTCAAAGATTCAAAATTTTATTCAGTATAAATCCTGTACATAGGACCATCACTGAAAAACATACATAACATACATAACGTAACCATGACAAAACAGTACAAACAGAACAAAAACTAAAACATGAATAGAGGGTGGTTACTTACAGAGAAATATTAATTGGAGATGGCGATGTACAAATATAACGATAATATAAAATAGAGAAATATTAATTGGAGATAGCGATGTACAAATATAATAATAATAATCCTCATAATGAACGTG
>JAOXYJ010106819.1:0-11285 GCA_028566555.1 Lithophaga nigra
AACATTGGACTTGGATCTACTTGGAAATGACTTAGATTTGGTCAGGTTAGAACCAGGTGAGCCTCTAGTCCTTGGTGCATAGACAAGCAGATTATTGAGATAGTTTCTCTTGTCGATTGCTGCGGTCGTATCATGCTGCGCTATGCAAAGCCCTTTATTATGCCGAGATAGCATAGGTCCCTATGGGATCTTCTCAGAATCAACTAAAGCAACACAACCAATTTCGATTTACGAGTGATCATCGGCTCCAACTTTTAGGATTGCAAGCTTGACATTGATTTTTTTTAACACATATTTCAGCTAAGATGAGCAGATGATGAATCATTGTATAACCAGGTGACGTTAAAGACTTTTGTGGAACCCTAGGGTTTTTCTTACCATTAATATTGTCTAAGGACCATTGTATTACTGACTGTTAAAGGCTTGAATGTTTGACTGGCATTAAACTCTATATACAACCACTCACAAAAACCAGATGCACAGAAATATTAGTCAAATACTGCGTGGGCTTTTAAGTGGAATCCATCCTACTAATAAATAGGATGAATTTCTGGAAACAGATGGTTTTATAAAAGAAAACAATGCGAGTATTTAGAAATTCCGAAACCTTTTGACCCAGGACTGTCGTTATCACATCTAGCTTATCAAATCATTCTAGCATATCACCTCTAAACTGTAAATTGTGCCTAACTTTAGATGCTCCCCCAAAACAATGTTACACTTGACTTGTCCTATATTATTTAATAAAGTTGCAAGCTATTTGGCGGCCTGGGTGGCTGAGTGGTTAATGATGCCAGAGACACATACATGTCTCTAATGTCGCTGTCTCGAAACCACGAGCAAAACACAGCTAACGCAGGTTCGAGTCCTACTCGCCCTCTTCAAGTGTTAATGTTCCCAGACATCTACCTAGGTCAAGGGTTTCACCGGGTCATCAGGTTAGCTGTCTTGGTATTCCTCCGGCAGTAAGTCTGGTAGTCACAATATAAAGCTTTAAAAATTGCTGAAAGTGATCATAAACCCCAACAATCCAACCCAATCCAACCAGCTATTTGGCGCTGATTGATGGATTTCTCTGGCCAACAGACTCCTGCATGTTCCTGTGAAATAAATCGCCACAATGTAACTGAAAAATCACTAAATGTGATGTTTATCGCCGGTCAATCAATCTGTATAAAAGATGGTATAATTTACCGGTGAGCGCGAGGGATTTGCGCCACGGGGCTCCTGAAGTTATATGCCAGTTGACAATCTACAACGTATTCTTAAAAAGTAAAAAGTAAACAACACAAAACAACAAAAACGTATTTTATATATCAACTTCAACATCACTATCCTCTTCTTCCCTCTCACTATCTAGTCTATTTTCTTCTCTCTCACTACCCAGACTATCCTCTTCTCCCCTATCCAAATCATTTTGATCACCATGAATTGAACTTGATGTTTCGTCCGAAGTGTTTTTCAAAATGTCTGTGTCAGAGTGATTTTCACCTCTGGGTATGTAGTCTTGTTCCGTTCTGCATCCAACATCTGAGCAGTAACGATTCATTAATGCTATGGAGGATGTTTGTAAAAATCCAAGTCTCTGAGTCCGTCTAAATTTCGCTCTTCTGTTTGAAAACCACACCTGGAACAAAATACAAATGAAAAAGGATCAACTATACGAATAAGACTTGTTGGCAAATCATTTACCAAAATCCTGTACGCGTATTTATTATTCTTATTCAATTTGGCGCCAATAGTAGATTCTACAACAGGTTCTTTGCGTAATTCTGACCTGTTTAAATACTCGATTGTTTACTGAAAACCTCCGGTGAACCAATTGACTGCAAATTATTAACAACATTTGAGACATATATATAACACAAGTTTTATATGTCTCTGCGCAGATATTCCAGGTAGTTATTTCTTTTCATTAAACAGCCTTGAAATCAAGAGGGATGTTTTAATACACCTCGGCCTAGCAGCCTCGTGGTTTCAAAACTACCCTTCGATTCCTCGACTGCTCCATTCTTTATCCTATACAAACAGGTAATCCTGTTTCAGCAAGCGCTATCCTTTCATTTAACTGACCTCCGTTAACTCAAATCAACTGTAAAATAAGTTTTTACCTCGAACCTTTACCTAAAGCATAACTTATACAATGTAGCTTGAGTGTCCCTGACTTTTCATTTTCTGAACTCCGGTAAGTCGAATCAGCTGTAAAATAAGTTTACACCTCCAACAGTTAAGTCTGGGATGAATATAGTTATATAGGTTCCTGGTTAAGTGTAATTTAATTTGGTATATAGCTTGAGTGTCCCTGACCGTAGCCATTTCCACACCATATGAAGCTGTACTACGTACATGTAAATGAAGGGTAGCGATCTGGCAAACTGTGGTAGCGAGTTTTGAAATGTAAAGAATGAGCAGACGAAAATAAATCATGCCAGAAAACTGGTTTATTACTTGAAATATCTGATATTTTTTCCAGTGTTATAAGAGTCAATGTTCATTTCCATTATGGTATGTACAATTTTCATGATCTCATTTCCAATATGAATTGTTCCAAACTCTAGCGTACAGAAAGGGTAGCGAGTATAGTGAGTTACGTACAGTTTATAGCGAGCAGACGTAACGAAGGATAGTGAGTTTCTGCACAGAGTAAATTAATTCAACATTTCTACCTGAACTCGCTATTTCTGTACCCAGAACTCACTACCTTTTTCTTCACATGGGGTGATTTAGGTAGATTACTATCCACAGGGGGGGGGGGGGGGAAGTAACACAATGAAATTATAATATTTACATGTATTTATTTCCTATACTTTTGACGGTTTGTAAATCAGATGAAGAATCTAGTAGGTATGAAGAATGATGGATGCTCCTCCCTGAAATTGTCTGTTCTCATTACGAATATTGCTGAAATTTAACACTGTGGGAACTAAGTCTAAACATCAGTTGAAATCCCTACGTTGGATAGGCATTTTGAAACCTTAATAAAAGATGTTGGACAAAGCGGGCTCGAATATTCACAACAAAATCATGAAATCAACAATGGTAACTATTCGGCCACCTAGGCCCTATAACCTTTGGAAAATTATTTCAGAACGAACAGGGGTGCCAGGTAAACCTTTAATATGTACCTGTACTCTAGCCTCCGACAGTCCTGTTTTTCCCGCCAACTCTTCACGCTCATTAACACCCGGATACTGTGTTTGTTCAAATGCCCTTTCCAGCACCTCTAGCTGAACTGCAGAAAAAGTTGTTCGGTTTCTTCTCATTCTGGTTGTGCATGGTGTGCATGTTTCTTGCTTAGGTTTTTCTGGGATTTCTGTAGTTGCTATTTCAAAATGTTAAAAACATTTTACACATTAATTTTAAATAATACTTTAAAAAAGCAAAAACTAAACTGAAAGATGTGCGATTGAGAAATAAAACAAAAGACAGGCCAGGTTGTATACCTATTTATTAACTCTAAATTAATCTCTACTTCGATTTTCCAAAATGTCTGACTCTTTTTACTTTCTTCAAAATCACTAACAATTTGTTGTAGGTCTACGACCGAAGGTATATCTCAATGGCCTGTGAAGACAATCCATAAAAGAGCAGATGCATTTATATATATATATATATATAAATCGATTTGTTACGATTGTTTGTTTGTTTATTTATTTATTATTATTATTATTATTATTTTATTTCTATTATTATTTTTTGGGGGTTAACATTTCGAGGTATTTGAGAAAATGTTACAAAAAACATGGAAAATTTCATCTTCATTCTCCAGATTTCTGAATTTTCATCACAAAAATCCCTGCCCACCCGCGCCTCTTTTTGTTTTCCATAACAATCGTAATTTTTTGTAAGTAATCAAAATATGTGAAATTCATACTTTGTAATCATACAATCATATGAAAAAGCCTTTGGTAATAAAAAATGATCATCTAAAAACGGCCTGATAATCGCATAATCAAAAACCCCATGCCACCCCTCTATAACGATCATACTTACCATCTTTTGGTGCTAGTCGGGGAAGTGAATTCAATGGCTTTATGCCGACGGGTCTAGGCATCAACGGAGAACTCCAAAGGTGCTGGAATGGTGTTTGGTAATTTGGAAAAGCCAGGTATCTTGTATAGTCTATAGCTGCTTTTTCAGCTGCACGGTTTCTTAGAATTCTGTTGATAGAACTCACACTTGGTACGGTGCTAGGAGTACAGATGCCTAAGGAAAATAGAATATACTAAAATATCTATAGGTTTTCAAAGTGCAACCATATTCACTGTCCTCCGGGTGTAAATCTACAAAGTATTTTTTAAATAAGATATATGTATTGTCAGTTCAACTAATTTACCTTGTAAACTGCCATTGTCAATTAGTTGAACAAAAAATTGACTTCAGGTGTTTTCGGTATATTCTGTGATTTGGTGAGTACCTTTTCTGGGAATTGCCCTTCTTGAGTTCTCAAGCAAAATTTCCTCCAGGCAACATTATGTTGGGACCTGGATATCCTCCCCGGAGCGAAAAAAATTCTATATGCCACCCCACTTCGGTCTCTGGGTCTTTCCGCCCCTCCCATGTGCAGTTTCTTGTGTTAAGCTACCTTAGGAAAGAGGAAATTATGAATATTACCTTCTCTTAGAAGTTTTTCCTTTATTTCCCATGCAAACATAGTAGGATGTTCCAGCTTGTATCTTTCAATTCTTGTTACGACCAATGGGGTGGCAACTTTAGGTTTGCTTCCTCCAATCATATTCTTCTTCAGATGTCCAAGGGGGTCATAAAGGTTATCTGAAGCAAACGAAACTTCTTATTTGAACACTCAGACTCTCATTTTTGCCGTTTTGGGCTTTTTCGTTTTTTCTCTCTTTTGTTATTTGTTTTGGGGCAAATTTTTGATTATTTGTTTGTTTGTTTTCTTTTCCTCTGCTTATTATCTTTACATGACTCTTTTGTAAACAAAATACACGTATTTACAGAGGAAGAAACGAGTATATAATCATGAGAAATATATATTATATATTTTTTCGGTAACTAGACACATATGGTACCGGAGAACCTTCATTTGCAAATTGTTGTATTTGTTTATTTGTTGTGCACGAATATAATCCTGTGTTCTTCGTTACTTGTAATCATGGTAACATCAGGACAGAATCCGTAATTTGCAAAATCTCGGTACCAGATCTTACCAAGACAGGTTTCGGAGCCCACTTTGCTCCCCAAGTCAAGGATTGCTGAGTTCACTTCTCTTCGCATAAACATTGTGGTGAGCGAGCCGCTGGGCTCAAACACCTGACTGCGGAAGGTGCCTATTTGAAAATATTATATTTTGTCTGTTTTTCTAAAAATGTGCTCCTCTTTGTAAATTTGATTTGTCGACGTGCAGATGCAAAGATGGCAACAGTGTACAACGTTCTGAAAATAGTTATTTTAATTTCTGTTGTTGGTTGAAATTTGGTATATTTGAATTTAGGCGGGTACTACTTGATATATTTCTCTAACTTCAGGGATATATAGTGGCCGGCCCAGGATTTCCGAAAGTAGGGCACCTATAATTTTTTCGACAAGCAATTACAGAAAGGAATATGTATTTGTCAGGGAGCTAGGTCAACTGCGAGGCATGTAGATACATGTTTTAGAAAATTTGAAACATTTAACGTTATTGTTTAGGCCTTAAAATAAAACAACAAAATGTACATGTATTTTCACAAGTTCATTATGTGATTAGTAAAACTTCAGTGTACACGGGAATTTTGCTGCAAACTGAATCATTTTTCTTTTGTTTGTTATGTGTTATTCTACACAATATGTACCAAAGCAAAAAAAGAGACAATTTAACAGGATTTTGACCTTTGTGGCCCCCAAATCTATTTATGGAGATCGTCTCCTGTTAAACAGTAATACAATAAACGCAAGCTTTCTGGACCAATTTTTCGATTTCAAAGAGAAATGTTCAGGTCGAGAGGGATTAGGAAATTTACAGGCATGCGCCAACGAAAAAAACTTTTTGTTTTAATTGGCTTTACAATTAATTTTCCTCATTAGAATTACTTTGTCGTTTTCCCATCGTAACTTTAGTTCTAACCTAGTGAAGTTACACAGGTGAACCTTAATAGATGATTTGCGTGCTGAAATATCCAATGGATGAATTAAAAATTCGGATTAAATGGCAGTTTGAGTAGATCATTGATTCTGTATCTCTTTCATTGTTACGTGAAATCGAGTTCTACAAACTACATGTACATGAACTAGACAATGAACTGAAATTAAATGAAATTCAACTGTTTTTCTGGAAAATTATTGATTGGTTGTCTGGTGACCTACAATACATGTACGTCGACATCCACACCCACGCCACCGACCCGACTCCTTAAGATCTGTTTATTCAAACAAATGAAAAGTTATCTCCTGGGTATTTTTCGGCAAGTTAAAATTTGGTGATCTGTTCTATGTCCAATCATTATGAAATAGAACTTGTAGATATTGTAGGTTGCAGATGGACACTGCACAGCGTAATCTCAGCCATTTGATACAGTAAACTGAATTGGCGAAAGATGTTCAGCGCTTTTTCAGCTATATAGCGGCGTCCAAATTTGGGCATAAAGCCGGAGTATCCTCGACCTTCGGAGAAACAGGCCAATCTGATCAAAATCTAAACACTATATTTTGGAATTCCATATTCTTCTCTATTGAATGTAACCCAGTCCGATATTTCGCGCTGGACAGAAAACTGACCCTATTTCAAATAGAGACTTTCTAAAAACTAATACGTCCCCAAGTATGTTGTATTTAAAGGCGGATACTTGGGAGGGTGCCCCGGTCCTTTGAGAAACTCCAGATCTTTTTTGTTTCTTTCTTGTTCTTTTTGGTTGTTCTTGCTTGCCTACGTTATCAAATGATATTTTTTGTGTGTATGTTTTTCTGATTGTATTATTGTTCGAGATAAAGCAGCAAGGGTTGGATTTGGCCCGTTTCAGATTATTTTTAACAAACTTCCTACATATAACTGATCTTGTATTATCTAACGACATACCGTATAAGAGGCTGATTCTAGGGTCAGTGGTGGTCATTCCATTATACAAACTGTGATTTCTGTTAAACATAGGATGTGAAGGATCAATCACTGGACGCACTGATGGTTCAATCATTGGACGTATTGACGGGTCAATCATTGGGCGTGTCGACGTTTCAATCGTTGGACGTGTTGAAGCTCCAATCATTAGACGTGGTGACATCTCCGTCAGTGGTCGCGTTGCTGTTTCACTCATTTTTCAGTCTGGGGCCGCTTCAAATTATTAAAGGATTGTTTTACTTTCAAAAAACAATTGAAAATGAAATACTTGAAAATTAAAGATATTAAATTTTGACGCTTGGTGTCCTCTAAAGCGTGGTTACTAACATCAAAATCTAAAATTTACATGGGCAGCACATAGAGTAAAACCTGAACAAGATTACGGCAAAGTATCATCTAGAAACTATTGTTCCCAGGTATCGCTCCTTGAAAATGTTATATTGTGTATATATAATACATCTGCAAACAATATTGCAAATTTTCCATGGATGACGTTGGGTTTCGTCACTTTCAGCATTTTTCAAACTATAGGTATATCTTTACTCCTTACTGAGGGAGGAACAGCTGAGATCCTCGACCTTGAGTTGATGTCTGGAAGTCGGAGCGACCAGGAATGAAACCCACAAATAACCTTAACCACTCGGTCACCCAGGCCACAAATACTTTCCGTTGATGCGTCTTGCATTTTATGGAAACTGCCCGATTTTAATGAATATATTTCGAAATTTAGGATTTCCACCTCTTTCTTCATAATTAAATTTTCAACAATTACAAAGGTTTTAAATTGTAATTATTTGTTTGCGCGTTTTCCTATCTTTTTTCATTACTTAATTATAATTTAAAAATTTTCAGTATTCTGTGTGTTATCCAAAGATTCTTCTTTTATTCTAATGTATTGAAATGAGAGACATAAATAAATAAATTTAAAAATTAGAAAAATAAGAACAAATTTTCTAAAGTTTTTGAAAACGAATTACTTCACTAAAGAATCCTAAATTTTATTTACATACCTTTTGTTTGCTTCTTAGTTTATTGTTTGCTAGTTATAATAATGATTATTATTTTTCATGTATATCATTCTTTGGCAGACGACACCTGTTGTTTGATGAGCACGCGAATTGATTTTATCTTCAAATAACGGTAAATTGAAACTGTTGCAAGGTTAGTTATGTCCCCTGGTTGAGTACCAACAGCAGAAAGTATACGGATTTAGTCAGACAGTATGACAAACTCTGGAAGCCGCTTGGAGCAAATTGTTTATTTGATAGTTTAAGCAATAATTTATGCAGATTATTGTGTTAATATCACTTTCATCTAACAGTAACAGATTGGAATAAAATTTAATTATGATTTGACCATGTTTTAATCTATAAATTCTATATTATATTTAGCCGACGTTTATGGGCGAAAAGCAAATATGCATACAAAATACGAGACAAAACCAGTTGCGATAGTGGTACCTGATTTAGTCACAGAACTAATTTCTACAAATCGGTACGAAATATTTATTACTTTTTCTTACTTTTTTACCCAAAGCAAACCGATAGGTTTTTTGATAAATAATATATTTTACTTCACGGTGTAAGTCTAAATTATGAACCCCAAAATTCCACGACGGCAGTGGCAAACCCCGGAGTTCACTAGAGGCAGTCGCTCTGCCAACCGACCTAGCAGGAATCCCCTATAATCAAATAGTGAAGGAGTGTTCTACTTTTAGGACTACCGGGACAGGCTATTGAACAATTGCGTCACACAATGTCATCTTTATCTAAGCTTAGCTTCGTTTCCTATAGCTGAACTTAACGTGGTTTTGTGTCTGAAAAAGTTATCCACCTCATACACTTTAGGTTTAGAAAACTATACAATTACCACTGAGCTGAAGTCCATGGGACGAGGGTATTATAATTATTTTTAGTTATATTAACCCAATCTTGTTATGCTTCGAATATTTAAAGCTCGGATCATCAATATCCTGTCTTTACCGTTTTTGTGAAGAAGGGTTATGCTCTGTCGTACAAAACGGAACATTTCGCATGGATTGTTATATGCCTTCATTGAAATGGTAAGGTAGTGAGAGAATATTTGTAGCAACTTGTTACCAAGCTCTGACTTTTTGTGTCTTCGGTCTCTTCTGATAAAGGTTTTGTCCTTGTCACTTGATACAAACACAATCAGATCAGGGGTCAAAAATGTCATAACCGTAATTCGAAAAATTGTGAAAATGCATTTTTTTTTTGTAGTGCAACGAAATAACAATGTTCTAGGCAAATCCGTTAAAAGGACGTCATAATTGATGGTGTTCTCGTTCTAGATATTTCATGTACATGCATCGCCTTTAAATTTCACATTGAAAGGTATAATGATCTGTTGTTGAAATGTTACGCCAGGTGATTCCTGTAAACCCCTTTTTACGAACATAGCACAGTGCCATATAAGTCGAGGTGCAAAGAAATATTTCACACTGAAATATATTGAGGAAAAATTCAAATTCGTGAAACTGATTTGATCAGATTTAAAAAAGAAAGTACAACCATGCCAACTGACCCGTACCTCGCGGGTTTGACCAGCAATTAAAACTGAATTTCCGCTGATCCGCCAGTTAATGGTAAATCCCGCAACTTCAACAATGAATGAAAAATGCAAATCCTAAAATAAATCTTGAATTGTTGAGATTGTGCCAGCGTGAAGACAATTTTCTTCCGCTTCTCACTTTTAAGAAAAGCAATATTCAAAAAATTGTGTGAGCAAAGATTTTTCAGGAGCACGTCTCTTCCTTTTGTGGCGTTAGGGATGAGGTGCTTTAAAAAATTCTAAATGCATGGGCACATCTTGGATGCTGAAATGTGTGACCAGCAAATCATAAATGGGGGTTGGCATCTCCGAAGTAGATTTCGTTAGGTATAAATCTGGTTCTATGCTGTACAAATATTTCTGAAATAAAAACAGAAATAAATGAATGGAAACCTAAATCCATTATTTATAGATACGCAAATATATGTATCTGATGGAAAATACAGGTTGAACTGGAATTTTTCCTCGATTGAATTTATTTTTTTTGTAATACAACATTACAAAATCTTTAAGATCGCAACCTAACTTATAAGAGGGTCATAGTTCTGGATATCCTCAAAACTCTCTTCTGATGGGAAATGTTGAAAATGCTAAATGTCGTGACCCATATTAGGTGGGGTTATCTCCCGTTGACCATTCTCATATCTTTATAAAATACGGAAAAACTCGAGGAAAAATTTTCTACATCTACAATTATTAATATTATTTAAAATATAATAGTTTAATAGGCTTCCATTTTCGGTAACGATCGTGACCTGTTAAACGCCACTGAAAATGTTAATAATATCTCCAGGTTGGTGGGATGTCTTTTTTTTTTCATAAAAAATTTCGTTTATATCACAACTTGCTACAGATCTGTTGATCTAGCATTTCGTCGTCTCATCCGACGTATTCCTGGCCATGATTTTTACCTGCGTGGCCAACGGCGGAAGCAGGTCTAGTAGCCGCTTGACTCCGTCCGTCTGTCCGTCCGTCCGTCCGTCCGTCCGAAACACGTCGTACACTAACTCAAAATTGCCTTGTCCCATTTATCCCAAATTTTTATATAATGTAGGGAGTGGTGATGCCTGGTTCCCTTTCGTTTTTTTCTGAATTTTTTATCTGTCGTTACGGAGTTATGGGACTTCGATTGCTCAAAATTGGCATATTTTTTCACGTCGTACACTAACTCAGAAACGCCGCATCCGATTTATATCAAATTTTGATATAATGTTGGGATTGATGATGCCTGGTTCCCTTTCGTTTTTTCTTAACTTTTGATCTGTCGTTACGGAGTTATGGGACTTTGGTTACTCAAAATAAGCATATTTTTTCATGTCGTACACTAACTCGGAAACGCCGCGTCCGATTTATCCTAAATTTTGATATAATGTAGGGATTGGGGATGCCTGTTTCCCTTTCGTTTTTTCTGAATTTTTTATATGTCGTTACAGAGTTATGGAACTTTGATTGCTCAAAATTGGCATATTTCTTTCATGTCGTACACTAACTCAAATATGTCACATGAACCACCCACCTACTCACTCTACAGAAATTTTCCCCATTTGATTCATCATCCAAAGCTGCAATATTATCATGCTACAAAGTTCTAAGCACCTACATTTTTATCGAAAAAGCCCAATACTATCATGCTGGAATTCCTGACCTCCTACATTTTCAT
>JAOXYJ010106928.1:0-18241 GCA_028566555.1 Lithophaga nigra
TACACTGTTGCCCATTTGACGGTTGATAAATAGAGTAACGTCACAACAATTGTTTCAGTCGTGTGCATCAACACATAGCATGTATTTAATATCACCGCTCTTGAGTATAATTCAAACTCACATATAGCATACCATTTTACTGCGTAAAAAACACTTTTCTGGATTTACCTTCATCAGGTACGCTCATGACCAAAAGTTTGGAAAGCCAAAAAATATGAGATGTGGCGGACCGGCTTGTTTTGGGGTTCGCGTCTTATAGACCTATGAACCTATAGACCGAGATTGTTTGTCTCTTATGTAAAATCCGCACACTTGAGGGAATCAGCTCCAAATGTTAAGCAAATTAAATAAAGTCTGTACGAGTTCACATCTTTAATATTCACATTTAATCCACAGTACGTATTAATAAATATATAAACGAAATATAATAAATGTATCATACTCTCGCAATAAACCCATGTTTTCGTTTTGATAGTACCTTAAAAACTGCTGTCTACAATCTCAAACTTTCTCACAAAAAATCATTCAACATCTGTTATCATTTTTTAAGCCAAGCCTAGCTTTAACATGTTTAAGGTGAAACTTGACCTTAACGGAACCTTATGTTTTGCAAACTCTATAAAGTGCAAACCTCCAAGACATAACTGTCAAGATAATTTATTATCAATGAGCATTAAAATGATTCAAATGATAAATGTAGACTTTTGAGACAAAACAACTATTCCACAAAAAATATTGGGAGCAATGAAATCAAAACTGGCATAAATAGAGTAGCCAAAATCTGGGTAAGAGGGAATTGAAAAGAAAAACATGAAAAAGTAGTAGATATAAACCAGAGATCAAATACTCATGGATCCATGAATCAGACGGCAATTCCGCGCGAACTCCGAAGAGAATCAATCGTAACTACTCGGCCATTTCCGCTACACTAAAAAATAACCTCGTACGCAGTAGGCGTATAAATCGCACTACTTTACAAAAATTTCTAATAGTCACATGACATCAAAATGGCAGACAGACCACCATGCCTCTGTTGCGGTCAATCTAAATCTAAATATTTCGGCCTATTCAGTAAAAAATCAGAACTAGAACATGTAAAAGACAACTTGCAATTATTATTCGAACAAAAGCTTGATTTCAAAATTATTCCGGATTCCGTAATATGCGACCACTGCCTTCAAATCACTGCAAAACTACCGATTATAAAGTCCAGAATTTCAAATTTATTTTTCCACTCTTCTTATTCCACAACTGTAACTCCAGAGCCTAAAACTAGAAAACGACCACCATCTACTCCAGCAGCATCCCTCAGACTAAAAGTAACACCAACAAGAGAGCCTGTAATATCATCCCTTGTCCGTTCATTTGAAAAGCTGAAAACACCAAGTAAAGCTAATGAAGAAGAGAGATCCGGAGTCTCAAGAAGGCGCATAGACTTCGAACATGCATATTCCTTCAGTTCACCTGGCACGGATGACAACGTAAATGTAGACAGTTTGAGTCTAGACATGGTAGAGTCCATTTTAAATGAAAATGTAGACTGGTAAGTTTGATTGTTAATTATTTTGAACTGAGTATTTTACCTTTGTGTTACTGAATCATTTTTGTTCCACATAAGCTGGATGTGTAGGGGCGGGTTGGGATCCTACAAAACATGTTCAACCTTGCCACAATTTATTTATCTGTCCCTACATTGTACAATGCCTTAGTCAGGAACCTTTAGCCTTTTTGAGTCTTATGTGATTTTTGAATTTTAATCAAGTGAGCTAAGATGTAATCTGTCAGTGCAGTTGATTTAAATTCATGGGTGTAGCTCCAGGTATGGTTGGTACGGCAAACCCGTACCGCTTTTAGAGCTTGTAATTGAAATTCTACAAAATTTAGCATTAATGTTGGCATTCTGCATTCGAAAACCGTACCACTTTTTAGACAGGTGCTATGCCAGTGAAATTATCTAATATTATATAGCCAGCATATCTATACATGTACATAGGAGGCAGAAAGGTTGTACAATTAAGATTTTAGTCTGGAATTGAGTGAAGAATTGGACACCACTCTGGTCTGTCAACTGATGCATCTCATCTCATGCTGAAGCATTTCACCAAATTTCTATTAATTCTCATCACTGGTTACTGAGATTTTGCTGTCAGACCGAAATTTACTAGACAGACGTAGGGATAGTGGTGAACCTTAATGCCCTAACACCTAAAGCAAGGGCATAAAACGATATTTATAAGTATATTTTGTATACACACAAGTTTTTTTATATATTTGGTATTCAAACTGGCATGATACATTAATTTAATCATATTCGTTACAGCATGTACAGTCATTTTACCACCAGTGTAAGTATCAAATGAATCACAAATGTATGCTTTCTCTGTCATTTATGTGTGCACATGTACTCTGTGCCCTAGCTAGTAAACCCCCTTTTAATTCTTGGTGATGGTATTTCTTCTAATTTTCTATTTGCATGATTAAGTCGTAATAGATGATTCCACAGTTTACAGTGTTAGAAATAACTTTTTGCCAGAAGTTGACAAGTTTAAGTTGCTTAAAAATTTCCCCAAATTGACAAAATCCTGCCCCATTATTGCTTTTATGCAAAATTTAAATATTTTTATTTGTCTGATGGGCAAGTTATTCTAGAAATTTACTTGCCCTTGTCATTTTCAACTTTGGCAGGCAAGTGGGCAAGCACTTATTTCAAACACTGTAATTTATACTATCATGGCAATGTTGTGTTAAAAATAAAAATGTGAATTAATATACTGTAAAAAGAAGTAATGACAAAGTACTGAACTCAGAGTACTTTCAATTTTATATTTCATTAAAAATGAGGTACACAGCTGGGCATGTCCTATATTCATGAGCAATATCCATTGGGTATGACCGAGGTCATGGCCAGCCATGTTTAAGGAATAAAGGCAATCTTTAGTTTTTGAAATTTGAAAGTTTGAGTTTTATTTTCTCAAGATGATAATTTGCTCATATTATTTGCAATAATGTATCATTGTAATGGTTCATGAAATTAGAGTGCATCATACCTAATAGCAAGACTGCCATTGTCTGAATGTTGCCACTAATGTTAACTTGTATTTCATATTACTATATACATGTAACCTATGCCTTCATTATGCCCTAAACTTTTTTATTTGTACAAGTTTTAACAGTTGGATGTAATGAAGTAAAAAGCTTAAAATTTAGAGAGAAAAAAATGCATTCAAAACAGACTATTAAAATGTAAATTTGGATTCATTAAGTTTGTTTTAACTTGCCTCTGTTCAGATACTTATTAATTAAACTTTATTTCTGTAAATTCTGGTCAAATGTTCATGTTTTGAATATAAAATTGATTTTATTGAAAAAAGTATGTTTTCGTACTAATGAGAAAAAGGCTTAAATTTCGATTTAAAAATTAATGTCAGTACAACACTTGTCTCCTACTAAAGAAAGTGATAATTTCAGCAATTTTGATAAAGAAAGATTAGATTCCATACCATCTTTTTGCAGTGAATATGAAAGCATCTGCTCTGAGATAGAAAAGCAACTGACTCAACTTGGGAATTCTAAATCTTTTCTCATCAGGAATGATGTCAGGACATTGCAGGACTCTAATGTATTTGCATCATGTGTTCTGGAGATGAATAATAACTGTAAAGGCTTGCTTCAAGTTAGTTTGAATTATCATACATTAGTTTCAATACAACCTATATTCATATGATAATTGTAGATATTACATGGCATTTTCCACATTGGTCTGTATAACAACCCGCGAACCTCATATCAACATACTTTTTCTGAATTTATTCATTTTTAGAGTAATTTGTAGATTTCTTGTCACAATTCTGCTTTCCTTCACTAGTGATGTTACCTATGTCTGTATACAGTGGAAAGGTTTCTAATCATTTCTACAGGGAAGATAAGTTCTAAAAAGTGAAATGGCTAAAAAATTCTAATACACATGTATAATGAAACCTGTCTAAATCAAACACCGATGGGGCCAAATTTTTTGTTTGGTTTAGAGAGGTATTCAGATTAGACAAGTTTTATTTGTATAGATTCTTAAAACTTGGGACTAAATATGAGGTTTGGTTTACAGGTTTTCGGTTTTACTCAGGGTTTGTTTTAAACAGGTTTCACTGTATTACATTTTGATACAACGCCTTTGCATTGTTGTTTATCAGTGTATTCATCTAATTCCTTTAATTTACAATAGGTGTTAATCCATGCTTTAGGAAAACATGAGTCAGCAGAGAGACGGATTGCGACAATTGCTACCATCTATGGAATGATTTTGCATAGTAGGAACTTGAAGGCATCAGGCATTCAGAAACTATATTCAGCTCTGTTGTTACGTTATCATGCAGACAATAAGGTATGAAAATATTCTAATTTCTAGTAGGTAAAATTGCAAAATTAATGTTATCTCATTATTCATGTCATCATTTGATATTGGTTTCCATGTGCATGATTTATATGCATATATCCACCATTATCAATAACAGAGGGTATTTGGTGCTGTCTATCTATTTCTATAGAATGACACCAGGTTCGAGTCCTGGGAACCCTATGCAAAACTAATGGAATGGATACATGTACATGTATATAAATTGTACATGGAAACCATGTGGCTTTAGTACATTAAATATAAGGAGAGTCATACAGAGATATAGAAAAATGTATTTTCTCATTAGTTGAAATAGTACAGATGACTTTATTCTACACATTTTTCCTCAAGTTGGCAACCAAACTTGCAGTAATATCAATTGATTGTATGACCTAGGTTTACTGAGTGTGACTATGACATTTCTTTTCATATATTTTCATGTGTTTGTCTTGATAAATGTTTGATAACATGCATATGATTGTGTTGCAAATTATGAAGATTGTTTTGAATTATTTTCAGTTAGAATATAGAATCGAGAATGTGGCCTCAGGTGTTCACATGTGTACGAAGATGATAGGTAGGTAATGGTCTACTAATTAATATTTATGTTTGTGGAAACAACCTTGTAAAATCATTTTACAATGAATCCACATTAACCGTGGAGTATGCTTTCAAACGTTGATTGACTGGCACATTCTTATCAAAGATAAATCATGCCCACTTCAATTACCGAACAATGACTGTAACGATAAGCAATCAGGTGAAGGTGACGTCACGCTTACACTGCCATTGTTCAGTAATTGAAGTGGGCGTGATTTATCTACAATAAGAACGTGCCAGTCAATTAACAGGTGATAGCAAACTCCATGGTTAATGCGAATTTGTTGTAAGAGTGATTGCTCTTTGATTTATATCAATTATGTATATCGTAGAACCATGATGGCCGCTTTTGCTAAAAAAAAAAGACATGTTTGACATAGTTTTTCACAAATATCTCAAAACTTGTTGAATTAAGCAAAATTCTAACAGGAAATAAAATTGTTCATAATGATAAGACAGACCTGAAAGCAAATTTCCAGGGAATTATTGGCACACTTCTGATGGCTGTTGTTTACCTTGAGCAATTCAGGCTCTCAGGAGCTCTTGTTTTTGCTTTTATAGGAACTTAATATTTAAATATGACGAGTGGTGGTATACTGGAATAGCCTTGTCTATCTGTCTATCATTGTGTCTTTCACAAAAATATCCGTTGCAAAAAATCTCAGCCTGTATAAAGAGGATTGCTTCTATATTTAGTATGCAGCTTGATATTGACAAGTTGTAAGTTATACCATATAGCGGTAATTTTTTTTGTGAGGGGGTGCAAATTTTGGCTTGTTTTGGCTGTAATCTGAAAATCGCAAAAATATAGTCAGCTAAAATTTTATTTTCATACAATGTTAAATGGGCTATTGCTTCAAAATGCAAAAATGAAAACCTCTAAATTTATAACCATACCTTTTCTGTCCGAAATCGCGAAATTTGACACCTGCTAAAATAACCCGCAATACAGTAAGTGATTTTTATATGTCTGTGATCAGTATTTCTTGTTTAACCTGCTAACAGTACTAAAGCGATTTATTATGAATGCCATCATAAAAGAAATAAAAAAAACAACTATAAAGTAGTTAGCAAATACTAGGAAATGAGAACACAAGAACAGACTAACCCAGCACTTGCTTAAAAATATATCACATCATCTTTTATAGGATATGTTGTTTTGAATTCAAAATGATACAAAGAGGTTTAATTAGAAAACCTAACTGAAAACTAATGTCTTATTATATAAAATTTGTACATATTATTTCCAGCTACTAAGTCGCCTCAATAGTGTACACATAACTATGTCCGAAAGCTCTAAAAGAAATATCATCAAAGACTTTGGTGACCAACTAGAAGAAAAGTTAATAAGAGATCTGTCAGCTGGAAGTAGTGGAAAAATTAATGGTGATAACGTAGACATCCGTGTAAACACCAATGATATAAGAATGAACAACAAAGACAAAGACTACCACTTTTTTGCTTCAAATTTTGTTCTTGATAGAATTTCAGTTAAAAAAGGCCCTGTTGTGCTACAGGAATCAATAGAACCCAAACTAGAACTCTTCTGGCCAAATGAAAATGAAACAATTGTGTATAAAAGCAGCTTAAAAATCCTCCTAGGAAGAATAATGGTTGAATATATGCCTGGATTTCAATGGTTGGAGAAGATTTTGCCTGACCACATAGATCATCCTCACCGAGAAGCAATGAGTAAAAAATCAGTGATACACATGCTACCTCTCTCTCTAAATAATGAGTGTTCTTATGACGGATGTGTTAGAATTATGGACGAGTACATAGAAATGATTAACAGATGGTACAGAAAGGCTGGAAGAGGTAAGTATGTACCAAACAATTTCTTTCGGTGTGAAATATGTTCCTTAGGAACAAATTTTCTGTAAATAAAAAGGAACTTATTTTCTGTGACATAAATTCCACGAATAAATGTTCTGTGAAATAGGTTTTAGATGGAATAAATCTCAAATGAAATTCGTTCCTCTGGAACTTATTTGGCTTACAAGTATCTAACTTTTGACATTGGTAATATAAATATTTGCCGTAAGACAACAACCATCACCCACACTGTCACAATGAAAAGGTTTTAGGTCACCACTTAAAGTACACTAATTGTCATCAACATGTCAACAAGGCTGAAAGCAACAATGCAACTAAAAACCCTAAAAAAAATATAAAAATATCAGTTATGTCATGCAGTTATATAGTAATATTTTCTTTTTGTGTTAGCTGCAGAACTTGACACTCTTCATGTTCCAGTTGGAGGGGACCAACTAACCAGAGTTCGATTTCAAGGGGCCAAGACTCTGAGAGCTGGGACACACACAAGACAGGAGAGATTTGAACATCTTTACCCAATGATCATTGAATTGTTCCACACACTTCAGGACTTCTTAGAGGTTTAAAAATTACATTCCATGACAGTCTGTGCTTTTAGCCACTTGTACTATGCACGAGTCCAGTAAAAATGGATTTGTGCGAGTTAGAATTCATGAAATTTTGTTTATATATATAATAGAAAAGCTATTTAAATTGACTGTTCTGGCTAGTAGCTGAAAAAAACTTTTAGCACACTGACTGCAATGAGGAGTATTTGTAGAAAGTTAATCAGAAAGATAAAAATTAAGTTATACCTGTTTGTTTTACTATTACATTTATGACAAGATATGTGGATGGACAAGAACATACCAAAATTTGAACATAAAGGGCCATAACTCTGGCAAAAAAAAAGAACAACCACACATTAAATTGGTATAATATATGATATATAATATGGATATGCTCATATCATGCCAAACCATCATACCAAATATGAACAAAATCCACCAAAAGATAAATGACAAGTTGCATATAATAAGATGTGGACCCAATTTTCAATATAAAGGGCCACAACTCGGGCAAAAATCATCCAAGTGTGAAATAGGTATTATATGCAGATCCTCACATCATGATCAATCATCATAACAATTACCGGTATGATAAAAATCTGCGAAAAGATGAATGAGTAGTTGCATACACCAAATAAGGAACACAGGAAAGGATGGACAAGGGTATCATATTTCAGTATTCCCCACACTTGCTGAGTGTGGGTAAACTTATTCAGTGGAATGTCTGTTTTTATGTTTGAAATTTCTATTTCCAGAAGTTATGCAAAAGATTCCTGAACCTATCCAACAGTAGAGACAAGGGTACATTGGCCAACCTAAAGATTATAATTCAGAGGTCAAATGTTAATGGAAAAGTGAAAAGCAGATTTAAGGCAAGACTATTATAAGTAAACCACAATTAAAAACTCACTACTCCCCAACAATGAATATGGAGGGGTTACATAATTACCTTTGTCCTTCATCAGAATTATAAAGGTTGCTTGTGACTGTGCTATCAAACATAATTTTCTCTGCATGATCTGCATGTTATCTTTTTTTTCTCTCAGTACTTTATTTACGGATTCCACATGTAATCACATTGAAAATTACATTTTGGAAACATATGGAATATTTTTTGTTGCCTCTGTCAATATTGTTTTTTTTTTCCGATATACAATGTACAGTAAAGTTCCCGTAAAAAAAAATTATTTTCTAATAAAAAAAATATTGAGTAGTCAGCAGTTTCCAAAATTATTGCACGCTGAGGAACTATTTATTGCCTGTCAATTAACTTGTACATTTTCTAGCTTCTTTAGAATCCCGTTGTCTGATTGAATGTTGAATTTCATGATGTACTCGCCTCATAGAACATAAATGATATATGCAGGTTTTAAAATGTGTTTTATGTCACCTGAAGCAGAAAATTGAAGTAGAAGAAAGAAGGTGCTTCAAAGGCTATTTCTTACTAGTTTGTCACATTTATACATTTTCCTGTGTAAAACACTTAGCGAGTGGATATTCGTGGAATACCAATTTAATTGTCGCTCAGTTTCAACTGTTGCTCTTGGCTATGCCTTGGGCAACAGTTGAAACCTTAAGCTCTGCCCGAACAATAAACTTAAGTATGCCCCTCATACCCAGTCAATAAGTGTGAAATATAGCATTTTATTTTAGGCTCATGAAGACTTTGTGCTTGCCATAGGTAATGCATACTTCTTGGACTATATCATGAAGAAATTTAAGATGAATGATTTAGGAGATTTGCCTACCCACAATGCAATACCTGAAAATGTGAAACTGCTTCATACAAAATCCAAGAAACAGATATTTGAAACTATTATGGAAGAAGTTGTAGCAGATATTTTTATACCTTATGAAAGTCAGGTAATATAGATTTTACTTATACTTTATGGTTTCTGCTTCTCTTATGGCAAAAAGTAAGGTTTTGTTTAAAGTATTTTAACTTTAATGATCCACTATTTGCCTTGTTTGGTAATATGAACAGTACCAGGCAACCAATTAAAGAGACTAACACTGCACTACACATGTGCTAACACTGACTAAATTAACAGTATTCCAAGTTTCTATGACCCTGCGAATAAGTAGCTGGGTTCATGTAGTTTTACCTTTAATGTTTTGCATTTGGGTGTACCTTAATGGGTTACAGATCAAGTTAAAGTTTCATTCTGATCACCTGATGTCTGACAAAGTTACAGGTATTAACTTTGAAGAAGACTGGACACTTTTGTAGACAGACCCAGGTATTTGTGTCCTTTCAACACTTCTATACTAGTTTTTGATTAAGTATCAGCTAGTGGAAGAATTTTGCAAAAAAGGAAGTGACAGATTTAAAGACCACAAAGGATTTGTTTTGCATATTCTATAATTTAGTTCATTATTTCACATATCCAATGTTCGTTTTTGAAATATAAAACTTTTATTCTTTTTATTTATTTTTTTTTCATAGTTTTGCATGATCCTTGCACTGAATACCCTTTTTAGGTACCCCAGAAGGCAGACTTGAAACTGACCATAGCCAACCATGTATACCATTGCTCTTCGACAATTGACAATAACACAGCTCTTGTGCCGCTCCTAATTAATGACAGACACATCATTATTCAGGTTCCGGTTCCAAGACTAGAGGAAGGATACAGCCTTAATGTTAATGGTGTTCCGATACTTGTGCAAGGAGTTAAGAAGGGAAATGATGATCTTTATAACTATGTTCACAATTTCCTTCAGTGGTATTTTGTTATTCTCCAAATGAATGATGCTGTCCATGAAGGAGACATCATAAGAACAAACATAGTTGTAAAGACCATGATTCCCTTCTTCTACTCTCACTCAGTTCTGTCAAAATATTTTACTGAGTGTGTTGACTTTATTCTAAAGACAGAATTTACACTACCTCCACACGTTGCTGAAGTAGTCAGGGCTGCGGCTTTCGTGAATGTTCATGGTGGCACTGGGGTGAACAAGGCAGCAGATTTGCACAAGGAAAATGAAGTCAAATTAGTTAAAGATTTAATCAAAGGACTTGGTGCAAATAAGACTGAAAAATCTGTAATTGCCATTTCAAAAGCTGCCCCAGTTATCAATGATGTAGCCAAAAATTTTGATAATATGTTGAAACTTGGTGAATTGAAAACAAAGCACAAAAAACGATCATCATTAGAAGACATCAATGCTATCCTTGAAAATATTAGAAATTTAGATGTTTGGAATTTCACTGAAAACAGAATACTTAAGTCATTCAGTGGAATTAGCATTTCGCCTTATAAATTTGAGAGGAACATTTTCCTGAACAATTTAAAATCAACAATTTTCAGATTACAGAGAGATTTACCATGTGAGGCAGATGATGATAACAATGAGGATAGTGAAGATGATGACGTTTGAAACAGATGTAAATGTAATTGACAAGGGTTCAGAATGGCTATATTGTTATTTGTTTCAATTTATACATGTACTATTCCACATAAAAATCAAGCAGTATCTATGGAAAGGGGTCCCCATGCAATACTTCAAAGACAAATTTCATTTACTGAAATCAGATCAGTACTATCCATTTTCAGTTACAGTCAATCTCGGGCTTCTTAGATTATTCTTGTTATTAAAGTTATAAAGAAAATAATTTTACTTGAATTGTGCATGGGAAAAAGTACGGGAAATTTCCTCTATTTCCTACTATATAACCTGTAGAAATGTGCAAGAGTCAACAGAGCAAAAAATGACATGTAAAGTTTTTATCTTGACCAAATGAATTGATTTGAGTCATGAAAAATTGAAAACTGATGTAAACGAATTGATCTGAGCTATGAAAATTTGAAAACTTAAGTGTCGATGTGTCACCACATGCCTTTAATTATCTCACATTGGAGCAGTATGTAAAACATTAAAATGGGCATGTTGCCATGTTATGTGCTGTCAATAATAGGATCTTCACTTTGATTTGCATTATTTTGATAAATAAATTCATTATCAGTTTTTAAAAATCTCTGCAGAAGGTAGGAACATACATTAACTTTTTTATTGTTTAGAATATGATGCTATTTTGAACACCTTGTACAATGAAACAATGAGAATAGTATACTCTGCTAAAAGTAATTGTACATGTACTAGTATATGGTTTCAGTATTTATACTAAATTATAGTCCTTCTCTTTGTGTGTCATTTGTTCAGACCAGTGAATTTCTACAGTAACTGCAACAATCATGAACTGGTCCATCATATCTTGATTCATGAAAACCAAAATATTCCAATAACTGAAGGCGTAAACATTTATCGGTTCTCTTACAATACTGTACCATAGCCTCAGTTAAACCTTTTCGATTTTTGGCTAAGTCATTGTTGTTGAAATACATCAGTGCAGTTGCTTTCTGACCCTTTCTTCCGGCTCTACCGATCTCCTGAAAATATTTCTCCAAAGTTGTTGGGGGTCTGCAGTGTATAATACATGTAATTCCTGGTGCATCTAATCCCATACCCAAAGCTACTGTTGCTAAAACCAGCCGAAGTTTTGGTACTTCTTTACGAAGCTCTGAAATAATGTGTTGTTTCATTGTATTAGTGTAGTCTTTGTGAAACTGACCAAAGATTCTATTTTCCGGAGTTGGATCACCTATATATTGGTCATTTTTCAACTCATAACTAAGAAATTGATAAAAATAGCCCAAAGCTTCCAAACTTTCAACATATATAATTGTTAATGGAAAGTGTTCACGTTTAAGTTTAAGTTCTTCAGCAATGGGTTGTATGATCTCATCATATTTTGTGAACTTCTCTCTATTTGGCAATCGTGGTTTTAATTCAAGATACAAATTTGGTCGGTCAGGATTAACTTGAATAATCACAGGATTAATGTATTGTAAAGATTTGGATAAAACCTGCACAGAGGATAGTGTAGCAGTAGCTGTAACAGCTAAATGAGCAGCATTTGGAAAAAGCCCTGTTAATTCACCAATCTTTTGGAATTTAGGTCTGAATTCATCACCCCTGTAAAAATAAAAACAATGAGAAATATCTATAAGTATGACAACATTTTTTATTTCTTACATGTATATTGAGGTGTAAAAGAAATATTGGCTGTTTACATTAGGTATAATCTGCTTTATACAATGCGAACAGTCCAAGTTCTTTTACACCTCGACAAAAAAAATAGCATGATTCCTAAAAAAAACATTCGTGTTTTCTTTTAACTATTGTTAATCTATTTATTGATTCAATTGATTGATTTATTTCAATTAGTGCAGTGTTCTCCCCTGACCCATATATAGCTTGACATATTTCTTACCTTGGTGCCAACTGAATGAATTTTCTAATAGAATGTATTGTATGAGACTAATTTCATGACATTGGTGTAAACATTAATTATAAATTAAACTAAGGGCTCATCTAAGCCTGTATCACGCACCTGGTTCCCTGTGCAATCCTGACCCCCAATTGCTCCAATCCCATGTACCTCTGAACATTCATATGTATAAAATTTATTTTTTAAATCCTATTTGCTTCTTGCAAAATATGACTGCTTGATGCTGGTTAGAAAAAAGATTTTTAAAAATTTTTGCCCATTAAAGCATTAGGTTAAACTTTGGACCCAAGCGCTCGGACCACATGGACCTTCTTTTGTACAAACTTGAAACATTGTATCTACTGATCTTTCCAATAAATCATAACTTGTTCTTCAGGAGAAGATATTTAAAGCTTTTTCCCGATTAAAAAAATATGTTAAACTTTGGACCCAAAGTACCTAGACCCATAGACCCCCAGACCTTCATATGTAGAAATTTGAAACATTGTGTCCTACTGATGTTTAAGACAAACCATGACTGTTCTTTAGAAAATTTTTAACAGCTTTTCCCCATTGAATCCTGTATTAAAACTTTTGACCTAAGCACATAAAGAAATTTGAATACCTCCTACCAAGGATCCTCCCTACCAAGTTTGGTCCAAACTGGCCCAGTGGTTTTAGCATAAAATGATAATTGTGGATGGAGAGACAGACGACGGATGCTTACTCATGACAACAGCTCACATGGTCATTCTGTTAGCTAATAATGTCCAGTATGTGATTGAATTCTTGTTTTAGATTCTTCGTTCAAATTTGCTGATTTTTGCATTGCAGCATAAATTAAGAATTCCTATTAAAATGAAAAATATAAATATATGAGCAACATTTAAATTGCAAGATTTAAAATTCATAAATTACATGTATGTGATATGTGTATGTTTTTAACAATGGCCATGTTTAAATGACCTCTGATATCTGAATTTTACATTTACATTGTGCCACACTTTACATTTGATATCAAATGTACACGTACAATGCATCAACTATGAAATTCAGGGTTTCCAGGGCTCGAACCTGGTGTCTGTCATATAGAAAGACAGCACCAATAACCCTTGTTTACAACACAGAAAAATGCATTATACGTGCACATGTAATGTAAACATGTCATTTTCAATTTTGATCCATTTTGATTAAAGCTACAAAAGAATATTACCAGTCTATTTATGAGATTTGAGTACACATGCTTACCATTCTTCAATCATATGCACCTCATCTACTGCAATACAGCAAACCATTTCCTGATACAATTTACTACGCAGAATCCTGCTGAAAGTGTGGGTAAACAATGCCTCTGGATGACAGTACAACAGTTCTATATCTCCAGATCTGATAGCATCCATATTTGCTGTTGTGACCTATACATGTAATGTAATAACTCGATAAAATCTTCCACTGAGTCTCAGCTTGATACAACTCCAGATTGGGCAAAATCATATCACAAAGTGAATGTAACTATGTTTAGAACTAGAGCGAGTTGAAACTGGCATTGTCAGATGGACCCCGCAATTCGGACCCTGAAACTTGGGCAAAGGTGTGCATACTGTAATTGATATGCCATTCATTTTGATTTGACAAATTTTATAGGATTTGTGTTACATATACTTTTGGGACTTATGTGCCTCCACTGGGGATTACAACAGCAACTTTTTTGGGACTGATAACGACTATTTTTTTTCTACAGTAGGCTATACGGTAATCTTGTGAATGCAACTCCTCTGAAACTGCTTGGTTAATTTTAATGAACCCTTGCAGGATTGTTACACATGATATATAGTTGTAATAAAAAGAAGGGATATGGTGTATAAATGTGCATACTTTACCATCATTTTATTTGAAAGTTTTTGTAGGAGTCAAGGGACTTCAACATTTTTCACGGTAGTTAGCCATAATCTTGTGATTGCAACTCCTCTGAGACCAATTGGCAAGTTTTCAAGAAATATACCACTATAGTACATGTGTATTTTGAATCAATATTTTTGTAGGCTTTGTGGAACTATCTGAACTTAGATGTGCCAATGTTGGGGACTATAATAGTCTTTCATTTATCTAGGGATGTGGGATCAGGGCATTATACCCAACAAGTCACAATTTAAACTTCATAAACAAAACTAGAAATCACAGATGCCCTGTGCTAAAATGTAGGTCAGAATGACCCAATTATTGTACCACTGCTCAGTACTACCCAAGACCCAAGACAAGTCTACTGATGAAGTTTCATTGATACACTATGCTTAGTTCCAGAGAAATGAACCTTGACACAAAACTTAACCACATACTTCGGATGTAAATACAGACGGACAAGGGTAATACTATGTGCCACATTCGTGGGCGGGACATGAATATACAAAGTCGTTAAACAAGAAGTAGTTGTTCAACTGCTTTGAATTCAATAAGAGCAGTATAAGACTTCTAACCAAATATCAAGTGGCTGTGATGTGTAGTTCATGCTGAGAAATTAAAGGTGTGATCAGGTGATGAAAATATGTGTTTCGGATGGACGAATATGGGGACAGAAATGAAACAGTATACAGTAAACAGAATTTGAACATAAAGGATTCCACTCAAAATCCCACAAAAAAAAACATCTTTCAGAAAAATATAGATTACTTCTAAAGTTGTACTTTACAAAGGTAGGTACTATGTTTCTTTGGCATGAAAAATAATACCTGTGTTTCCTCTAACATGCTATAACAATGCTTTCAAAAATTAGGGTCGGTAGGTACTAACAGAGAATGCAAAACACATTTATATGATTTATATGTCTCTGGTAGTACATGTAGTAATAAATTTAACTTTTTACCTTGATATTACTAGAACACCATTGAGACATTAACAGTGCTTCATTGAAAATTTCCAAAAAGTTTCGAGTAGTCAACAAAAATTAGTTTCGGTCGGGTTAATGGAACCACATGTATTTTTCAACTCCTAAATACAATCAAACCGAATTAAGTGTGGAGTTTGCTGTTATCTCTTTGTCGACTGGCATGTTCTAATTGCACCACTTCAATTGACAACAATGGTCTATATTGTCGCAATTCACCTAATACTGGTTGGTTTATTATGACGTTGACCATAGTTCTCAATTGAAGTGGATGTGATCTGTCTACAATGAGAACGAGCCAGTCGATCAAGAGATGAAAGCAAATTCAATACTTAATTGTAAGAAAAATGTAATTATCAGTTCATCACTTCACTATATGTATTCTTTGATTTGACTATCTCCTGCCATTTTGTGATTGTTATCAACATACTAAATGGGCTTCATACACCATGTACAGTGTACAAGTTTTTTTTTTATTTAACCTATGCAAGCTTGATCCATTATTACCAAAACCTGATGCCAACTTTTTTGTTTTTTGAGAAAATTTTAAAACAGTAACCCATGGCCAAGATAACTTTAAGGCTGACACTGCCTTTAAGGGATTTGTAAATGAAATTTTATTCAGTATTCTGTTTGTAGGTATGCCACCGCTCTATTCATCACTTCTGTCTTCATCCTATTTTCATACGGACATCGTCCTTATCATTTATCATACAGTTAGTTCTCATTGAAAAGTTTATATATACATGTATATGTGCCATTAAACCTTTTTCTACTACCATAAAACTAATAGGCACAGAAAAAAACAATGATGGTATTAAGTATATCATTATAAAAAGTATGGCCTAACTGGTCTATGGGCGAAACAGTATAATGATGAACTGATTTATGGTCGAAATGTCTCGAACGCCTTGGTAATGCTTGGGTAGAAAAGAGGGGGGGGTATTTCTTGGGAAAATCAACTTGTGACTGAAACGTAGTTTCAAATGAGACAAAATATTTGGGGGGGGGGGGGTATTCTTGAAAGATTTTAAGACCGAAAACTTTGTTTGACATAGCATTGTTAACATAACAGAAATTTGTAAACTTATCATACCACAGATTTCATTTCAGCTGAATCATCATCGTCGTCGTCACTACCCTCATTGGCATTGCTAAAGCTGTAAACATCAGTTCCTTGTACGTTCATATATGCAGCCCTTACCCCTTCTCATTTAATGACATCACTTGATCTTGCATAATTGAAGTTAAAGGGCAAACAACAATAACAATCCCTGGCTCCCCACCGTCTTTCCTCAGCACCCATGGCAGCATTTGGAAGATTAGACTCTTGCCATACCCAGTAGGAAGAACACTTATGCAGTCCGTCCCGTTGTACAGAGCCCTCACTGTCTCGTATTGTTTATCTTTTAATGGAAACCCTATCTTTAAATTCTCAAGTGCAATTCTAATCTTTGACTCCATGTTTATCAGGGAACTATATTTCAGCGTAATATTTTACTTCCGCCGAACAATTTAAGAAGAATTTCTTCTGTGTACTTACGAGGTTATTTTTTAGTGTAGCGGAAATGGCCGAGTAGTTACGATTGGGAAGTTATAAACAAATTAAAGTTATCTCCCTTTCTTAACAAGTGCCCGCGTTAATGATACTCTCTAGGTTTTACCAGCTTTGGCTAGTTAAACACAGTTGGTTCCGAAGTGTGTTGTCAAAGAAAACAACATGGAAGATTTTGCCCCACTGTCAAGAAGTTCTTCCTATTTAGGAGAAAAACACAAAGGCGCATTGAGAAGCGGTTTGCACTTTTATTAAACCCTAATAATTTTATGTTCCTTACAAAACGAACTATTTTAAAGTACTTGATTACGAACAGAAATAGTGGAGTTCTTAGAAGGTTAATTAATGCATTGAACTGTGTATTCAGACTTTTCATTAAGCCTAAGTGAAAATGGTTCCAGATTTGTATCAGACCAAAGATATAGGAAATGTAGTATGTTTTATAACCTGAGTTGTGGAAATCTGCTGTAATTCCATTATAGAGCTGTGGCCCATAATGCAATACATGTATGTCACAGCTTCAAAACTGTACCACCGATGAAGCAATATGTTAGCTTTGCCAATTAACACTGGATGTGCCACTGGGCAGAGGTATTGGTTTTATTGGTTTGTAAATATTAATTAATTTGGGACACATATCAGAGGAAAATCACAAGTCACTGAATGATTTCTCGAAAAGCAGCTTCAGCTAGTGCAGTGCCCCAGGTAGCCCTAAATGGAAGGGCACTGCGCCCTTGATGCCGCCACCCCCACCCTTCTGCCAAATGGATATAAAAAAATGTGCCCCTGTGCCTTGAAGTTAAAAATCAAGTTCTATTTTTACAAAAGATCGTCAAAAATGGCATTTCCAATTAGTGTCACAAGAGCTACACATGTAATTAAAAATGTACCTGTCTGAAAATTATACTAAAATATAGCCACTGGCAATATTCTCATCTCTACATGTAAATATTGCAATCAACAAAGAGTAGGTGATCAAATTAGATTAATGAAAAAGTGATCAGAGGTCTCTTACTTGCAGTTGCACTGCAGACGTGATGAGGGCTTGGCTTGGGTGTTCCCTTGCTCAATTCAGACTGAAAAATAGTGAAAAATCAAAGCTGACAGGCAAAACTGTTCTTCTTTTTCTGCTGTAGCAGTCTTACAGATTTCCATCTCA
>JAOXYJ010106929.1:0-11284 GCA_028566555.1 Lithophaga nigra
CAATAAAACTACCGAAAAGAAAATATATTTAAAGCTGATGTATAACAGTATCTTTTTCCCGTGGGAATCTATATTAAGCCCGACGTTTATTTGAGCCCTTCAAAATTTTCCACAAAAATATTACATATACATGAAGGAAGCTTCAAAATAATTTGTATTAACAAATACCCACTTTTTTGCTAAACCAAGTCCCGTAAGTCTGGAATAAGAAAAAGTATGAAAATCGTCAAAATCAAAAGATAATAAACTTATATCATTCTTACAATGTGTAAAATGTTCAAAAGGATTGGCGAATGATTAAAAGTCCTCTTTTTGTCGTGGACACAATTATTTCACTTCAATAAATTAAAGTTCAGTTCGATTAACACTAGTGGTCATAAATTATTTCCAGTTACAATTTAAATATTTATAAATGTTTTCAAAACATATACGGCATTACACCTTAGAAATCTTAACTTACTAAATTGTTTTATAAAAAACTGAAGCTGACCGTCCCCTACAGCAACAAATATACACCTGATAGTATAGCATCTCCACGGAGCGAAAATAATTTCAAAACGTCGTTCCGATGTGATGTAATCTGCACCAGTTACATAAATATTCTCATTTATCCGCAATACGTAAATGGACGGATTGGTATACAGCGGATTGGTTGGTTTTCGGATGGATAATAGAAACGCAGACTCATTTTGAAGACCACTACTCGATGGTTCAAAGTAGCATCTCATTCTGCATGATCGCTGTGAATATGATATACCTGTCAGAAAGACCGCAAACAACTTTTCCAATGTTTGGTGCCCGTTTAACGGCCCTATAATATAACTAATCCAACAACCGGATATTGATAACTTAATTCAAATGTTTTAGATGTATTAAGTCACTGCATATCTCTGCAATGGATAACCTCTGAACAGAGGCATTTCAGAGAAGACAGCGTTGAAGGTACAAGATCACTCTGGAATTATGTCGTTTGTTTATTATTTTATGTAGTCTTTCAAAATAATCGACGTTTTGTCGGTAATATTAATGTACAGAAAATTCCGACGCCGAAATTGAATTTTACACTAGTATTAAAAGCTTTTTGCACAATATTCTATGTTCAGTGTTTATTTGACTATCGAATCGAAGTTCATTCGAACCACATCTCGCTATTAGCATTTCGGATGGTGACAACACTTTGAATGCGGATTGCCTAACTGGTTTTCTGATTAATGAGGTATGAAATTAAAACCAATTACATTCATCAAATATCTGTAGACCGATAAAAGTAATATGCATCGTTTTGATTTTGTCATAACTGTCAAGCATAAATTCCTATAAAACTTTCGTAATAAATACAATACAAGCACAAATAAAAATTTAGTTTTCCTTATTTCAGCAGGTCTAGCTAACAGAAGTTCCAAAACTCCAAGATTTCCATGATACAAAGCTAGGTGCCACGGTTGAAGTCCAGCAATGTTTGTTCTAGCTTTACAGTCGGCGCCATGTTTTATAAGCATTTCACATATTTCAGTGTTTCCAATTTCTGCTGACAAATGTAAAGAGTATTTTCTAATGTGATATTCTGAAAACTTTCCTGTATATATTGGAGATATTTCTGCTACTATGTTAGTGTCCGCTCCAGCGTCTAACAACATTTTTACACAAACACTATCTCCAATTAGACAAGCAATGTGAAGGACATTCGCCATAAAGTCTACTTCATTTCTCAGTATACCATATATCTTAACACCACGGACTGCATTAAAATAATATATATGCCACAGTGAAACTGAACATATTTCATTAAAATATGACGATTTTGAAAGCATAATTTCGAAGTTATTCTTATCGTTTAACATACACGCTAAATGAAGAGGTTTAATACTTGATTGCGTAGAAACAAACTTATCATCGCTTATTTTCAACTCAATATTTAATGATGCATTAATTTCTATGTCTGCTCCTTTTTCAATTAACATTTCTATAATATCTGTATTCTGTTCCAAAACAGCTATATGGAGAGGTGTAATCTTAAATACTGAATTGATCGTTATTAATTCTGAAATATCTTCACAATATGTAAATTTTATATGCAACGGGAATATCAACCCAACTAGATCAATTTCATCTGAGTTCGCCAATAGAATTCCCACAACAGAACATTCATCAAGTATACATGCAATATGTAGCGGTGTTAAATCGGATACAGCATTGTATGTGCTTTTTCGGAAAGGTATATTTAAATTTTCTTCATTCAGAATCAAAAAACAAAGTGTTGATAACTTTGCAATACTACGCAAGTTACATTGGCGTATTAGTAAACACCTTAACAGATCAATATCTCCTTTGCAGCATAAAATATGGATAGCACTCAGTTTGCATGACAAATCATTATACTTTTCTATAAACCAATTCTCCTCTTCTTCATCTTCAAATATTGACATGGCATTATTTTGCCAGTTTTGTGTATTCTTTATGAAAATAATCTGCAACGGTGATAGCGATGCGACAGCATTTACATCACAATTGTGTTGTACCAACATTCGTACAATTTTATTGCTCCCTTTTAAGCATGCTACATGTAATGGAGTAACTTTAGCAAGAGTCTTTGATTTTAAGACATATTCAATGAACATTTCATCTTTCAACACATCTTTGATAAAAGTGGACAGATGTAGAAGAGTCAACTCAACAATTATGTCTGGATTGATCATTTTGTTTAAAAGATATCTCACGTTAGATTTGTTATCATGTAAACATGCTAAAATAAGCGAATTTACATTCACTCTCATATCTGTCGCCTCTATACGCTGTAAAAAAAGATCTGGAATTTTTTCTGAAGCTATGTATGCTAATTCTAACGAAGAAAAAGATAAGAATTCAGTTAGTTCATGATTTGGAGGACATGGTAAGTTTTTTAGTTTCTTGTCTGCAATCAACATCCAGTATATAATGTCCAGTTTAAATAATCTCGTCGATACATCTGCATTTTGGAAAAGTTTAAACAGCCTGTCTTTGTCTTCATTAAATATACACATGAGCGCTAAATTCACTTCACAACTATAAAAACTGTGCTGCAGTATCATTTTCCAATGAAAAGATTCAGCGGAGTTGAAGCATATACCATATCCATCTTCACATGAAAGAAAAATTGCAACTATCAAATTCAAACCAAGATTGCTTATATTCGTCAAACGTAAAAAATCATTTGCATGAAGTTTGCTAAAAATGTATGAATGATGTTTTTCCATCCGTGCACTAGACATAATAACGGATGTTGATATAACACTAGAATCAGACAACAACATACTGTCACACATATATTTTAGAGAAGGATGTCCGAATAAAACTGCTATACAAAATGGTGTTAACTGCATACAGGGATATACTGTAAATGACGTGTCAGTTATATATTTCAAATATATACTGTCTTGGATGAAACAAGCGAATTCAATAGAGGTAATATTAATTGGTCGTACGTAACCTAAGTGAGACAAACGATAATCAAAATCATCCTCCTCGGAGTCACTGTCGTTCTCATCACTATTAGCGTGTTTCATGTACAAAAAATGATAGCAGTAAATTTGAAATTGTCTGTCAATTTGAACATTTCGCTCTAGGACTATCTGTAAATGTTCATGATATCCTCTAAAACAGATTAGATATAAAGCTGTTAGATGTGTTTCAGTCGTAGGATCAGCATGTTTAGACAATAATAATTTTGACAGATTGCATTCATTCGTCAAGCAAGTTATAAGTAAAGGATTGACAGTAAATGTTTTGGATATATATGGTAATAATGGATTTGTAAGTAAAACTTGAAGAATTTCTTTCTTTAGTGCAATAACGTGTAAAAGACAAAATGTAGCGTCAATGCCATGATTTGCAAAATTATCTAGTAAAGTTTCCATTAAATTAAAATTTCCAATTAAGGCTGCAAAAATTAATGGTGTTACTTCCGTTTTAAAATTCTTATCTTCATATTCATATTTTGACAGAATATTCTGCATCAAGACAGAAGTCTGAGTACTCAAAGATAAAATAAATGGAGTAATAATAAACTTCTCATTGACATCAACTACTTCAATGAGGGCTTCAGCTATTTCCTCATAGCCAAGGATACAGGCTGCTTGAAAGGCCGTTAGTTCCATTATTCCATTCAAGTGACAACTATTTTCTGTTATCGACTGGTTACTATATAGGGAACTAATTAAAACGGAATCTGTCCTGTATATTTTAAGGTCCGATACATCTTCTAACAACAATTTCACTATATCAAGGTTGTTATGCTTAGTTGCTATAAATAAAGGAGATATTATTTCATGTGCAACAAAGTCTCCCAAGTCTCCTGACTCATAATGACATATATCAAGGCGTAAATCGCAGTTTACATTTTCTCCAACTAGTTGTGCAACTATTTGAGAATTGTCAACGAAACATGCCATATAAAGTGGTGTCATGTTCTGAATCCTATGAACGCTAGTGTCACCAAAACAGTTTTTGATACCTTTATTACTTAGAGTTGTAGTTTTGTTAACAGATGAACCTGCTTTCAGTAACTGTGTAATAATTTCATTGTTTTGTTTACAGATACTGATAAGTAGAGGAGTTTCTCCGTATTTATTTGCGCTATCAACATCTGAATTTGCAGCAATAAGCAAATTTATGAGATCGATGTCTTCATGTCTACAGGCAAAATGCATGAGAGTATCTATACCATCAATGTACAACTCTGAGTGAAAAGAGGTAAGCATCATTCTTATAGCTGCTTTCATTTGTGCAGATTGACTGTACATTTTCACAATATTAGATACGTTTTCTTCAAATTGACTAAGGCTGTCACATTTACACCTATGACATAATAACTCAACAACGTTCGAACGTAAATTCGAAAAAGCCAGCATTAACATTGTTTCTCCCCTGTCTGTCCTTTCTGATATATTTGCCCCACTGTTCAGCAAAACTTCGACTATAGCGGCATGTCCATTTTTACAAGCTATATGCAGAGATGTATATCCTTGATCTGTTTTGATATCTATGTCAATAAGTCGACAGCTCAGTAACAGCTGAACTATATTTTCATATCCATGTAAACTCGAAATATGTAGAGCTGTTCTTTTAGACTCATCTTTCTTGTTCACATCAATATCTAAGTTTTTAAGTAAATACATAATTTCTGAATATCCATTTTTACAGGCGATGAACCATGCATCATAAAGCACACCGAGACTGACTGATAGCTGATAATTGTCTATCAATAATTTTGCCAGATTAACTTTATTCTGAGAACAAGCAAACGCAAATTCTCTCTCGATGTTTTCCACACTTACTATACGCTTTCTCAAAATAACATTTATATCAGAATCTTCTCCTCTTACACATAGTTGATGAAATGGTGAATCGGTTTCAATAGTTAGTTTGTTTATATCAGCTCCATACTTTATCAATAAAAGTCCTAGTTTTATGTAGCAAGAACTGCCTACTTCTCTTTCGTTAAGATTCTTGTAACAAGCATATAGCGGTGTTTCCTTATTAAATAACGTAGCGTTTATGTTTATTCGACCGCGATTCAGCATCAACTCAACAATATCCAACACACCTCTCTTACAAGCCTGATACAGAAAAAACTCTTTTTCGTGAGAACATACATTCCAGTCTGCATCGTTTCTCAGGAGAATGTCCATAAGTTTAGCATCACCGACTTCAAACGCGAAATATAAAGCAGTTTCACCCGCATAATGACAGTAGTTCACGTCTGCATTGTACCTGAGCAAAAGATGAACGATTTGGTGAGACCGCCTCTTACAGAAATTAATTAATAAACTTTCTGAACCATCTAGCAAAATATTTGGGTCTGCTCCTTTCTCCAACAGTAAGTGAGCAATACTTATGTTATTATGGATACAGGCAAAATAGAGAGGACTGTATCCTTGATATGACGATATATTCACGTTAGCTTCGTACTGTAACAATAGATTTGTAATATCGTTATATTCACTTTCACATGAAATATATAGGGGTGTTTTTCCATCTATATTTCTTGCATCAATTTCAGCACAATGTTGTAGCATGAATTCAACTAATTCCAAAGAGTGATCTCTACAGGCAAAGAAAAGTAATGTTTCTCCTCTTCGACCAAAAAGCATATTCACATCCGTTCCATATCTAAGAAGTATGCCCATCATTTTTTTGTTTTTGTTCATATATGAAAAATAAAGTGCTGTTTGTCCATCAGCGGTGGGAATATTTGTGTAGTGCACTGTATCAGCATAAAGGGTATAAATTTCAAGGTCTGTAAACTGAAGAAGAATAGATAGACATTCTGTTCTGTTGTGTTTACTGGCTAAATGAAATGCATTTTCACCCGTCCCAGTGACTACAAATGGATCTCCACCACATTTCAACAAAGCACTTAAAATTTCCTTAAAACCATTCTTGGAAGCCATATGAAGTGGTGTTTCGTTATTAAGAGTCAGACAGTCTACATGTACATTATGAGATAATAAAAATTCTACAATTTCGAGATTATTATTTTCACATGCTGCATGCAAAGGTGTTCTTTCATTCGCATCTTTAGTATTTAAATTCGGTCCTTTGGTCGAGAGATATTGAACCATTTTAAAATCACCTTTCGAACATGCAATGTGAAATAAAGTTCGAATACCCTCATTAGATCCAATATCCACATTTACCCCAGCATCTAAAACTTTTTTCACAAGATCGTATGCTTTGTTTTTGTATGCAAAATGAAGAACAGATGTTTTATAAAGCCTACTGTCACGACAGGATGCCTCAATTGAGTCTTGAGCTTCAGAAAAACAAGCAACAAGCTGGTTGGACACATCAAATAATGTCTCTGCATCCGCTCCACTGTCTACCAGTAAATCACAGACATCCCAATGGCATGAAAGGCATGCTATCTGTAAAGGACTCAATAAAAATTTTCTGCATTTCCACTTTAACCAGTCTTTGTTAACATATCCTCGTATACAGGCGACTTGGTGAGGACTGACAGTGGTAAAAGTTTCTCTAGCAAAAGGAATCATTTTTGTTAGCAACACTTTAACAATTTCTCGATTCCCGACAAGACAAGCAATATGAAGAGGAAGTACATTTTCAATATCCGTATAGTTCTTATAATAATGACAGGTGGTTTCAAAATCTCGTTGCGGCTTATATTTATTAATTAATAAAGCAAAAAGTAAGGGAGAAATCCTGCAGCTAATATTTGCTCTTGCTTGGTATTCCAGCAACAAATCAACAATGCCCTTCTTATTAACCATGCATGCAATATGTAGCGATGTAACAATACAGGAACTAGTATAGCTATTTCTATGAGCTAACAATTCGAATATGTCCTTCTCTGGGCTGCACTTCATATGAGTTAGACATAAACTATCTATATTTCCGCGCGCATTTAAATTGCAGCGATTTTTAATTAGTAAACCTATCATGTCAACCTTCTGATAATAACATGCCATCAGCAAAGGCTGAATTTCAAAGCTGCTCTCTATATTTAGGTCTGCTCCGTTTTCTATGAGAATTTCCATTATTTTTATATTTCTTTCCATGCAAGCTATTTCCATCGGACTTGCCATGATTTTAACCTTTTTACCTACGTTATCGAGTATTTCATCAATGTAATCCCGTTTTCGAAAGTTATACATTGCGTCAATTGTGAAATTGGCGATTTCATTTACATCTGCATTTCCTTTCACTAAAGTTGAAACTATTTCATCTTCGTTTAAAATACAGGCAATATGAAGAGCTGGTGGTAAATAACTTTGATGATGTAAGGCATTGGTATCAGCACCTTTGGAAACGAGCAAGGACACAATTTCACTGTGTCCCCCTAAGCTTGCAAGCTGAATAGGTGTTTCTCCTTTGTCTGTATATTCATTTACGTCGGCGCCATTATTAATGAGCAGCTCTGACATAGTATGAGAACCTTTAATACACGCTATGTGAAGCACAGTATTTCCTTCAGCCATGCGCAAATTGATCTTTATATTCATTTGAAGGATTGCCTCTGCAAGTCGGCAGTCCTCAGTATTGCATGCATTTTCTAGTTCAATATATATGCTTTTGTTGTCTACAGCTGACTGCAAAATTATACGTTGTATTTCCTTCCCATTCTGTTGTGAAAGAACTGTTATGGCTGATAATCCCGTTTTCGTTGATTTTTTAAATGGATCGGCCTTTTTTGAAATTAGTGTATTTATTATACTAATATCGAATCTTTCACATGCAAAATACAAGGGTGTTTCACAGTGTTTTGTCTCTATATTGATATCAGCACCATGGCTTATCAAAAGTTGTACAACGCTGAAGTGACTATTAATGCATGCTTGATGAAGCGGTGCGTAACCATCATTGTTCTGTTGGTTAGCGTTTGCTCTGTATTTCAATAGTAGCTTCACTATGTCTACATTTCCCTTCTCACTCGAAACCATTAAAGGAATAAAAAAATGTTCATCGTACAAATTAGGACATGCTCCATTTTGAAGCAGTTTTCGGACTACATCTATTTTTTCCTTGATGCATGCTTCATAGAGTGGCGTATAACCCCGAAGTTTAAGTCTGTTTGGGTTTGCTCTTTCCTGTAATAATATATTAACTACATGTTCTTTGTCATATTTACATGCAATGTGTAATGGAGTCATACCTATTTTATCGTACTTATTGACATCAACTCCTTTTGACAAGCAAAAATACATAAAGTCTATATATCCAAGTTTACACATCAAATGGAAAAGGGTTATACCAAACTTTGATAGCTGTAATATTCTAGTTATCATATCGTCATTCAAGTTCTTCATGTATGTAAGGAAACTCTTTCTGTATCCTTCATCACTCATTTGCTTACAACCAAAAATGTCCAAAACATTTTCATTGTTTACTTCTCTCAGTAATCTGTCAAAGTAAACTGTTTCAAAGTTGGCAGGCACGGCAATGCAGAATTCATCACCCGTTCCTGTCAGAGATTCAAGGAAAAATCGCTCACAAAGAAATGGAATAGTATAATACTTCAGCATACACAGCATTATTTTTGTTGCAAGATAAGATGATGCAATGTCGAATATTTTGTGATGTATAAAACAGTACGAATCATCTGTTTTCGAAATGTAAGAACCAACCAGCGAATCAAGATGATCTTTAATTCGGTTTCTAGAACTGCCTCTTTTTTCACCACAAGCTTCTAAAACATCATCAAATTTTTCACGCGTTTCAATATCAATGTTCCCAAGTAGTAAGTTTTCCTTAAAATTGTTGTTGTAAATTGTAACTAAAGCTAATGCACAATATACCATTCTATCTCCTTTCAGAATTAGTTGGTCTAATTCCCGTTCAAGATCTTTATATGGGTTAAGTAAATAATGTATGATTTCATTTTCTTCTCTGTTTGAAACCATACGACATAGTAGGGGGAAACAATGATACTGTTGAATATTTTCGTCTGATAATTTGTTTACATAAATTTCCTCCATATAGTTTTGTGCAATGTTTCGTTTTTCTTTAATTGTGAGTGCAAACTTACTCTCTAACATATTAAACTGACACTTCGTTAACAATTCTAATGCTTGAAACTGGGGATTTTGATATACCTGTAATCTACAGTTTGACAATATTTTTATCTTAGATATGGAAAAGCAGTTTTGAATATCATCAGTATATCTATCCCAGTCTTCAACTTCGTGTTGGACAATACTATACCTGCCACATACATCATCAACAACAAATAGCATCTTTTTGTCTGGAATCGTATATGCTAATATCTCACTCGGTGATCTGATCGGCAAAATGTCATACCCGTCTGACAGCAGATGTAGAGCAACATGTCTGGTTGTTATCGACTTCCCCATACCAGGGCTTCCGGTGACCACGATAATAGCTTCGTTCTTTATCATCTTTAACAGTTGCTTTGAACTATTAGTACCAACAAACGTAGCATCATCTATTTTCCACTGTGAAATAATTTTCTGATGACGCGCTGAAAACAATAAAATTTCCGTTATGTTCTGTAGAACATAATGTCTTACATGCGATGATGCTTAAGACGTGATGTTCTAGGCTCACTTAAAATATATCAAATAAAATTTATCAATTTCCCCCTACTATTCCAATCCAATCCTTAGATAGAAGACAAGAATGGATAAAGCTGCTAAAAGTAAATAAAATATTTTTACTTAGTCACTTACTTTTATTTACATTACAACGAACAATGTTCCCCGCTAAAATGAAAAATAGGAGCATTCTAGTTTTAAATGTATATAGAACCTTAAAGAAACAAGAATTAATTAGTTTTGACAAATATTTAAAGTAAGAAATGGTGCATTAAATTCGAGTTTCAGAACTTTAAGACGTGTTGCTCGACGAAAATGATATAGGACCTGAAATTAATTTGTTATATCATAAATCCATATACAACTCAAGTATTTTTTTAAACTTTATCCACTGATGTCTTTCTTTCTACTTCAGGAAGTTTGCAAATTATACACAAAGTAAATTGTCTTCCGTAAGATGCGAAAATCTTATCACGGATTTGTATTTCAAAATTGATATTTGTCTTGTAACTTGTACATGAAGTGCAATGAAAAAATAAATACAACGAAAATTTGATTTTAAAGTACTTTTGGCCAGTGGTACTTACGTTACAGATGGCAGTGCTATGTACGTAATAGACATATTGACTTCAACTCCACTTCGCACACAAGTACTTGAATGTGATTTTCCAATCAACCGGAAACAAATTAATGCAGTATGAAAAACCCCAGAAGGAAATAATAATAAAATTTGACAATAATAATTTCCTTATGTAAATTACAAAAAAAAACACTATTGATTTCGGAGCAATTATTTGTCACATAAAACTAAAACTGCTAAATAGGTTATCATTGCGTGCTTGTGCTATTTTTGTAAACCTTAATATATCTCTATTCGTTTTCGCTTCTTTAGTTGTCAATGGGACATTATGGGGGTGGGGGCACTGGATTTTCTGTTATGTCGTTTTGGGCAAATTTAATTCTTTTTTTTTATCTGTTATTTTGAAAATTTGCTGTTACCCTTTATTGGCAAATTTACTGTTAACTGTTTTTAACAAAATTTCCTTTTCTGCTAACGCTTTTCGAATTTTTTATTAACTGTTATCTGTTATTAGCAATGTCAATTTCCTGTCCTCTGTTTTTGGACCATCCTGTGTTTATTTACTGTTAATTGTTTTCTGAATTTTTGTTCACTGTTAACTCTTTTTGGCAAAACAATTTAATTTACTGTTACCCTGTTAACAACGACCCCTTGCTCC
>JAOXYJ010107037.1:0-11284 GCA_028566555.1 Lithophaga nigra
TGTTAGAATCCAAACATTTGGAAAACCATGTAAATAGCCAAACTATTGATAACAAAAATGCACCAAAAAGTCCAAAAAGAATAGCCAAATCCAGCTAAGGATACTGCGAACCATGCAAGATAAACCTCAGTTTTATCCACTTTCATAAGACTGCAACTTTTGGAAACCCTGCTACATGTAACCAGCATTTTAATAGGATGCAGTTGAAATATAAAGATACAAAAAACATTTCAGCGATAATACTTAGGAAGCTGATGGCAGACAATTATAAGATTTTGGCTCTTCATTACATAATATATAAAATGTAAATTGAAATTGCTAAACTATTATGAATGAAACAAATTTGAACTTTCAAGGGAAAACGTAGCACATACTGATGTTAAATTTTAGTGTTGGTGTCTTTCACGTTTTCCATATGCAGATGAAATGCGTTTACATTCGTTCCCAATTGTTTGACATGTCAAACAATAAAGTGCCAGTAGATTTATCCGGACAAAAATACGGTTAAGTAAAATAAGGTCATATAAATATAGAAATTACACGTATTGTGACCAATTCTAATCATACATCATAATATGAAATTTTAAAAAAAGATTTCGAAAAGCTCCATGATTATCGATGCCTCAATATACAATGTATTTATGAATTACCAAATATGTTGGTACAATATCCAGACCTTTCAAATTATCAAGTACATGTATTTTTATCAGACAATAGAAGACAAATCTGATGTTTAAAAACAAAAGATAGTTCATCTAACCGCTTTTCGAATAGTGTAGAAGTCTATGAAATGATCGTAAAAAAGAGAATTCATAACCATCTGTAATTTCCGTGTCAACTGCCGAAAAATTACGATAAATATTTAAAGAATAACGTAACCAATTTGATTAATAACGGTGTCATATGTTAAATTTTATTTGTTTTCATGATTGGTAAATTTACGTCTGTATGTATATATCTGAAATTTTAAAAGGACAAATGGAAGGTAATTTTATTATCTTCTTAAATTAGATTGATATACTTAATCAAATGTACCAAATATTTAGCGAAGGCTGGTGTTTTGTCCACGTTTTTTCCTGCTTCTTGCAGGTCTGAGAATTGTCTGCTACGATTTATAAAATACATCTTGAAATCATAATTCAACATCTAACGAATTCTATTTCATTTTTAAAATGCAAAATGCTAGTAATCTCTTCGATGCTGATTTATCATATGAAACAAAATGTCACATTTCCGTTAAAAAAACAAATGCCAGATATGACATGACGAGTAATTCGTATCAGTATAATTGATACAAGTTTTCTAGTATAATTGGAAGATACCAAAGGCGCAATCAGAAACCTTAAATAAAAAAAGGCCAAACAACGCCATGGCCAAATAAAGACAAAAACCAAACATTGATTTACAAAACAACACGGAAAACTAAGGTTAGAGCAACAAAAAACCAGGAGTGAGATCAGGTGCTCAGATCATTATGTCCTAAAGATTATCAGAACCAATCCATAGTTATTTAAATAGTCAAGAACGCATCTGCTTTTTCTCCAATAACTATATTATGAGCGGCTTTGATAATTGACGTTCAAGCATTACAATTTTCATATAGAATTATTGGCGATCATCAGTGTGCAGAACCGAGAAGTCAAATAAATGATTGCTTGCATGCAGGAAGAACTGTTGAAATATATTGTAATAATAAAATCATACATATATCCTGTACTAAATAAGAAATAAACAATTTAATTAATCCTCTTTGGTATTATAAATTGCCCCATAAATACAAACATATTGACGTCGCCCTATGGTTCACATGAGATCATCTTGCCAAAGGCAGCCCTAAAGTTAATTTTGAAAGGCGGGACACGCGATTGGCAGATCGTAAAATTGTAGCTATTGTTGACTATAGATACAAAGGTTGTATCAAATGAGCTTATCAGCCAATATAACTTGAGCTGCGCCTTTATGGTAGCCTCACAAACTTTTAGAAAGGCTGATAAAATATGTGATATATAATTTCCCGATGAATATGTTCACGTATAATCAAATTTGATGTTTTGTTTTTGAATGTTCAGAATAGTTTAGCTCATTATAAACATATGGGAGTTTGATTCGTCCGGGACCTGTACAAAATACATAGAAAACTTTTTCTAAAGAAATATTTTGAATCTTTAAACTAGATAATCTCGCTTCAAATCGATCCGAAAATGTACAACCCATGTAGATAAAAAATTAACATCAATTAAATTTAAATTTCAAGCAACCAAAAGTCAATGAGGAATTGACTGCTTTTAAACCTTCAAACAATGAAAGGATGAAAGATCATTACCAATTCGTGGTTAGTTTAGTTTATAATTGTAAAGTTTCGGAAGATTAAAATTACAATGAAGATCTTTCCAGTTACCGAGAATCATTGTATTAATTTTTTGTCATTATCAATATAACAATGAAGGCGACACCTTTTTCAGTCAAATATTACACTTTGTAAAGACGGGAAATTATACGTAATAAAGTGGCAAGGTATCCGACGGGAAGGTATGCGAGGTCTTTCTGTGCATTATCTGTCTACCTAATTTATATTGTATTTTTTCCTTATTACTGATTTTGTATGTATCTGTTCTTATTCAATCTTTTTGGAACATTAAGAGATCAAAAACTCATATTACATGTAATTCACTCTCCATTATGGATTTGTTTTCTGTCTATGAAAACAAACATCTAGATGCTTTCAAATTAGGAGTGATGCAGTTTACTGTCTGTACATTATCAGAATCCGCCGATGCCGTTTATATTTTTTCGCTTTGTTTTAAGAAAGCAAGATGTTTATTAGTCTTAACATATGCTGAAAAATCTGAACATTTTAGCTGAATTGTTTTAAAACAATCTAAATTTGTCTGAACATGTATTTAATTCAGAACTGCATTAATAATTCTAAATATGCCTTTACATATGTTGTCATGTCTTCCTTGACTGACTTTATCTTTAATTGTGAACGGTCTTCGTTAAATCAGCGCTTCACAAGTTTTCACGGTCGCCATCAGGAATTAGATGACAGATTTGGATTATCTGTCTTTGTCTTAGATTGTATCCAATATCGTCGTTTTATCTGAAATTTTACTGATTTTATCTTACTCCTGATGGTGACAAGTTGATAATGGATATGTTTGAATTCGCATGATTTATGCATGCATAATAGGAGACGTGTATACATTTTTTTTATTTTTTGGCTACAAAACTGTATTCTTTATCATTTATTAATTCATTTAAAAAACTATTTCAGGCATATTACGTTTTGATAAAGATGTAGTGGGAACATATTAATCATTCTATCAATCGTAAAGCAAAAAAGTCGAATAGAAATAGACTATAATCCTCCCTCAGCGTTACCATTTATTAGATTTGAACAATATACGTATTCATGCATATAGACTAAACTATTTTGGTTACAGACACACGGAATCAACAAAACTGAGTTAATAACTATATAGCTATATTGTTCTCTGTAGTACGGAGTAAAATGTAACAGTGTATTGCTTTATTTATAGCTGATGATAATATGGTTACTATAATTGCCAGTGTTGGATCTATTGTGGTGGTTGTTGGAGCTGTTACATTTATAGTGGTTTGTTGTAAAATTGTGAAATGTGGAGCAACGGTTGCACCATCCTGAGTAAAAGGCATGGATCGAGCTTGTTCTGTGTTTGGAACAATGTATTTTCTTAAATTGTAACTTGAAGTCTTTATATTCATGTAATATACAGATAGGGAACCATTTCTTATTTATTTAGCATTCAAACTATGAATATCGACACAATACGCTTACAGGGCAAGTACGTGTGTGTACCTATACGGTCTGAATTTGTTTTTATTTCGATTAAAACTGTATTCATCACCACTTTTAAGTTTTGACATTAGCTAACCCTATTAGGCATAATAAATTTCAAAACATTTTTCACGTAGTTTTGAAATTAGTTGTTAAGTATCATTTATGACTTGGCTTCTATCTCAGAAATTTATAGAAAAACATTAAGTGCATTTCACATTAAAAATAAAAATAGAAAAAATATAATATAAAAACATATTTTCGATAATTTTCCACAAAAAATTTCATAGAAAATACACGATCGTGTGACTCGTACCGTCCTGACTGTGAACATACGGTCCAATTTTTCATGCGGTCTGAAACATATAGATAATTCTGTTAGATCAAAATATGGTATGCAAATTTAAACCAAAAGTATGATTACTAGTAAAATAGCAACTTAATATTTCAAACTGGAAGTGTTAGTTGTAATTTACCGTAGAAAAAGTGGTTATCAGTTTTAACTGTTCTATTATAATTTGTCTTTATAACATGACATGATATACATGTATAATGTTTTCAAAGTATACACTTGTGATAATTGATATAATTATGTAACCGTGATACTATTTTCGTAATGTTTTAGCTTAACTGTATGTTTATATATTATCAGAAAATTCTAACTGACAAGACGGGATAAGATCTATATTTGCTTCTAATTTTGCAGATTTTTTAACTTCATTATATTTGCAAATTAATATTGTCATTAAACATCTAAGTGATGGATTTTTTCATATGAGACGCTGAATTCATGAAACAAAAATATTTAACTATGTAAGATGCATGCGTGAAAATGACTAAAAACTGTAAAAATTATAAAACCACGTGAAAAACTTAATAATAAGAAGTTTTCGGATGTTTTAAATATGAGCGAATGCGTATACTACAAGAATATTTTCTACACACATAAGGCATGCTCAATTCCATTATATATGACAAAATTGTTGTGCGGCCGCTGATATTTAATTTTGCTGAAAACTACTAGAAACTACCATATTGTGAGTAAATTTTTTGAAGAAATGATTAAAACCGACAATTTTGTGACCTCACCATGTCAACACGGTCTCGCATTTTGCGATCTTTATCCTCCCATTAAGATTCTACCTATGATTTATCATAGTACTATTAACCACTAAACGGTTAAACAGTCAACTTAGTATATATATTAACTTGCTATGGTATTTCGATATATAAAGTATATATAAACTAATTTGTATATAGCATTAACATACGAATTATGTTTTTATGTATTTAGAATTTTAAGCTCTGTTTCAGTCGTAATATGAGTTCATTATACTCTTGATGACATATTGCTTTCGACCAATTAATATGTTAAATCGACCAGTTAATACCCCGTAAGTCGTAGCAGTGAGATAACATGTTCATTCTATGCATAACTTCTCTGATATCATCAAGATTAATTCGTTATTTAGTGTGTTATTGTCCTAATACGAGAAATCATCTGGTCAATGAAATTCATGTCGGACGAGGCTGGGTAACTAATATCATCTGTAAATGGTGAAACAATGATTTAATTGAGACATAAAATGGTTAATGAATTTTCGCCTGTAGCTAGTAAATTTTCTTTGAATCAACAACTGACCATCGATTCTCAAATACAGACATAAGCAGGTTCCATGAACATGAAAACAACCTCTGTTGTCAGGAATCGAGCTGTTATTAATTAAGATATCTATAACACTTCATGATAAATATATTTCGTCTCCAGCAGACATGACCACTAACAATTTTAGAATTTCTGTGAAAACATTAATTAATTTGACTGTTTTATTGAAGAATTAAGCATCGTTATGCACCATATGGTGTTACCATAGGCCAAGCACTCTGTCAAAGGAACATGTTGTTGATAATCACAAGTCCAGCCTAATTTTCGAAGTATAAATAGAACAAATCATGTAAACTCACGGAACATGATATTCACTCACACAATTTTTAGATATTCAACTGAAAAGAAATAAACGATTTGAAAATCTGAACGAATGGAAACTGTTTCCTTTACGAGTCAACAAATTATCAAAATGTTTTACAAATTTATAAAAATTTGTTAATCCATCTTATACATGCAGTAAGTTATAATGAAATAATTGATATCTATCTGAACCATTTAATTCCCATTCTGTTCAGTCGAAATGCCTGAAAAAAATTAATGACGTCACACACGTAAATTTTGAAAATCTTTTTTTTTACTTGAATAAAAAACCAACCGTTTTTACGACATACTGAGTAGAATTTATCGGAGATCAGAAAAACAAAAGTGTTGCCATGTTCACATTCGGATACGATGTTCTGTCGATAAACAATCCTGCATTTGGCGATTACTTACATCGGTTCTATCCAAGTGAACTTCGGAAACAACATTTTCCTGCCTAATTTTCACCTACAAATTAACAATAATGGATTCCTACAATCAAAGATCTATGAGAAAAAAAAAACTTTATTTTCCCTTAACTTGAGCAGTAATATTCCAGCTGCTCTGCATATGGCGTGTGATACATTAGAGCCTGTTATTGCTGGAGTGACTTTTTAAAATGTGTAAACAGTTAATTATTGACTGTTGCTTCAACAGGAATTTGAGAAATCTAGATTAAATCTCCTTTAATTTTATGGCCGCCACAGTAAGCTTGTTGAATACTGCAATGTGTGTCTATGTCCCAGCTAAATGACGGTCTCTTTGTATTCTGATTGATATAATCTAGAAATAGTTTTAGACCTTTGGGTTTCCTGAAATCTGATATTTTTCAACAATAAAGTTTTGTAGACAGAAAATATTTCTCTCATGCATTTTCAATGCTACATTTGCATTTTATGCGTTCATACGACTCAAGTTTCTGTCTAAGATCCTTACTACTGGTTTCACTACTGTATCAGAAAGTCCTCACGGATACCGTGAACTGACCTATTCTACATCCGGTGTAATATAGATATTGACCCTGAAAAACTCGAAAGAATAGTTCCTTAAAATTCTGAACCAGCATCAAAACCTCCGATTTTTCTTTTCTCTACAAAACAATGCCACATTCAAAATTATAGGAACGTCTCAAATAAATAAATAAATAACACAATGTTTTTCTTTCATAAAAATGGAACTGGCGGCTATAAGTGTTTGGTTTAGAGTAGAGGAAAATCAAATTTTGTCAAACACCACACTGATTCCAACAATAAATACAAAAATATGAGACTGTACAGATGCTGGACTTTCTGATCGACAAAATGTTTGTTGAAATGGGTGGATATTATAGTATAATATTCACATACAAAGATGATGTTCTCTCGCTTAGCAATCTTAATTTTGCTATTACTTACATCGAATCTATCCAAGTGAACTCATATTAGGAATATTATAGAAACAACACGTTCTGCTTTATACCTAGATCTTTGCCTCAACACTGACAAAAATTGACTACCACAGTCCAAGATCTATGATAAAAGAGTTTGATTTTTCTCCTTTATTAAGGAAAAATATACCAGCTACCCCTTCGTATGGCGTGTCCTTGTCACAAATTATACGATACGCTAGAGCCTTTCGTTCTATAGCTAATTTTAGCAGGGGTAAAGTTGTTTAAGCATTGATTTGAAGAACCATGAAAGTCGTGCCTCCTTAAATTTTACGGTCGTCACCACGAGATGGTGGACCACTTCAAAATGTCTATGTTCCAGCTAAGTAAAGATATCCTTTCGTCATAGATAGAGTCCTATTTCATTATTCCCGGATCTGACTAGTACTGGGCATGACAGGTGATGCAAGCAAGTGATGCTTACCCTGTCGACGCACCTGATGTCGCTCCTTTGGGAGTTGGTACAATTGCTTTTTGTTTGATTTCGGATTTGCCGTTTGATTCGTGGATCAATGGATTATGAGCTCTGGTAGTATCTACTATTTTTTCTTGTCATGCATAGGATTTCAGTTTCAGTTTAGTACGTTGACACCCAGGTCAAACCTTTTCGGGAGACCAACTGTATCAAGCAAAAACCTGTGCTATAAGACCATTAATTTTAGATCCCTCTGTAAAATAAGCCGTGTAAACGAACCACTTGTCTTATGAAACCACGTTTTGTTCTCCTATGAATGGTCTCTTAAAACAGGTTTGACTATTTTCTTTTTCTTTCGGAGCTTTTGCATGATTCATTGTGTCTTTCGGTCGTTTTGTTTGCATTTATCGTGTTTTGTCTTTTGTTTGTGTTGAAACATATTTTAGGAACTATGATGCATAAAACTAACATGGGTGTTCTGTGTTAATATAAGATAAACGGGTCTCTGCTGGTGGAATATCACCCACCGAGGGTATCACTCACTCACTCAGTAGGCAGTATTGTGTTCCTGGCATGACAATTACATTATTATTTCATGAAATTAACTGTCCGTAAATTTGTTAAATTTTATTAATTCTACGTTCTAATTTCTCTCCATGCAAAGACAACAGTTTAAAAGACTCCACACATTACTGTGTCCTGCAGTAATCTTCTTTATATTTAATGATATGATTTCGAAAGGATTGGTTGCGATAAGGCCCTTAATCGCCCATTGAGTTACTGAAGAAAATCTAAAATCCTACCTTTTTAACCTTAAGTTTAAAACCTAGTACAGTTTTATTTTGAGACAGCTTTATCATAAAAAATGTTAGTTTTTGTCATTAGCATTATGGCTATCGAAAAATTTCCGTCAGTAGCATAAATCATCTTAAAATTTTACTATAATACATGCGGATGGGTGGACGGGTAATCTTTCAACCATATTTAGGACAATAACATATTAGTATAATATGTATATATGAATCCTGCTTTGTATAAGACCAACACTGAGTTCGATTTTTATAGTGCTCTCTCACTGAAGTAACAGTCAGGAAGACACGTCCCCCCAATCTGACACATTATTCTAACTCCGGGCCGACCATCCTTTGCTCATACTGCTTAATGTTGGGTGTTTAGTTGAGAAGTAGCATTGTCTGTTGGTTTGGGATCTTTAATGTAATATCATTTGTCTTATCTTAAATAATGTAATTTTAATTTCAGATTAGTTATTTGTTAAAGACTATCTAATGGTGAGTCTAGTACAATTGCCCCCTGGACATTTGCTCCCGGACAACTGCCCCCTGATATTGGCCACTTGTATTCTTAATGTAGACGTAGAGCTGTACTCGCAGCTAATGTTCATTATGCCCTACAGTCCTACAACAGAATATTGTAAGCAATACCACGTCAGAAGTCCAACACAGGACGAATACCATAGTTCTGGACCAAGTGACGTATACGACCTGCTGTGTCCTGATACTTCTTCCTCTTAGGAACAACATCACCAGCTAGTATCTGTATAAGTTGAATATGGTGAAGTGATTGCTGACATTTCAGCTTACCAAGGAAAGTACATATGTTTGGATGAAAAGAATCAATAAGTGACTGAAAACCATAGTACCATCCCTCGATGTTGTTGGATCTGGGTAGTTCGTCTAAAGTTCGTTCATTTATATTCCACATACCATGGCTGAACAATATGGGTCTCTGCATTGATGTATACTTGGTCGACCAATGTATGTGTCCTCAAAGTAGTCAAGTAGCTCTTGGCAGTCTTCCCCCATCATCTTCTGCAAGGCTCTCGAGGATCATCTTGACTAAGAGTCTGAAGTCGGAATCTGTTTGGTATCTTCTTTTGGAGTCCTGTTTCTTGAATATTCCTATAAACACACTGGGACAAGTTGAAGAAGCAACCCTTTATGTCTATCTGCGGGAATACTCTGAATAAGGCATTGCGTGCACCAATCTCGAAATCAACCATTATTGTTTTGGGGTTCAGTATCGGCTTCAGGTTGAGTAGTTGCTGGAACATCTCATAGTATGTATACCCAGTCTTGTTTGGTAGAAGTGCATAGACACATGGCAAGATGTTGTTGTCAACTAGAGCATAAATGGTGTATATCTGGTAAAATAGTTCTGGTACTGTATTAAAGTAGGGGACAATTTTTGTCCAGGGGGAGCAGTTGTCTGTTTTTGTTTTATTATTTCTGTTGTTTCTGGTAAGAAGATATGTATTTTTTTCGACTGCCTTCGAATATTAAACATTTTTGGGGAGGTTGCACCATTGATTGATGGACACCAAAACACTTTGCTAAATACGATACAAGAAAAGGAACATATCTGCAAGAACTTTTTTCTTGTATAAGAACTGTATTTCTTATCCTTCTAGTTTTATGTTATTTCCTTATAAAACAAGGACTCGGTACCTTTGGAGATCTTTGAATGTATATTTTATATGCACAGTATCAAATCATTAAGTAGATGGCTGATCCTACAAAAATATCACTCCGCTGGTATGATTTTATTCGCTGTGTCCCCTACAAGCTCTTTAAAATCTCAGCCGATCAATAAAAAACAAAACAAAACACTTCAATGGTCAATGCATTTCCGAATGGCATCGATCGTAGAAACTCCATTCAGTGTTTTCAATTTGCTTCTGATCCCTTCACTGGTTTCAGAGAAGTGATGTCAATATATCGCGTGATCCTTTCGGTCAGCTAAGCTTAAAACGGATAATGCAGATGCCTACAGACAGGAAATATTATTTAAAGATTTGAAAATCTTTTATTTCTTATAACCAGAAGAAGCCTTTGTCTGCTACGGATTGAGAAAAAAAGTTCTAGAAATAGCAATCTCAAGACTGGCGGGGATAAATCAAATACTGAAATACCCAATATGGAAGTCAACAATTACCAGAGTTTCCAATAACTCAGCATGCAAGAGCTCAAAATGTCATCTCACAATTTTGAAACTAAATCATGATATTATAAATACATGTATATGCATGTTTACAGCAAAAGAGATTCCACTGAATATTTAAAAATCACATTTATTATATACCAATACAATATTAGTGTAAATTCAAAAGGGAAACAAAAAACGCGAATACGCAAATTTCCAGTTGCAATAATAAGTAAAGTTCGAAGATGCCAAAGGTGCAGTAAGCTTCCTCCGTTTCGCATCCTGTACCTGTCGTGATGTCAAACTATCAAAAAACTTTTATGCAAACCACAAAAAATAAAGAAATGTAATTATTAAGTTATGATACTGGAGATTTTTCTCCACTTGATTAGGACAAGGGTGTTATGTATGAATCAAACAATTTGTATCGTCCATAAAATCTACAAATAAAGTTATAATTACTTTTCTAAGATTTAAGTAGCCTTCATTGATCGTTTATTTGACAAAACCAACATTGTCCAAAATATCCAGACACACATAAAATCGTACCAACTTATAATCATAGTGCCATAGCACTGTAAAGACAACGGTTTGTGTTTGTTCACTAAGATTTACATATTATATGCGATTATGCTACAAGCTGTAGATAAGTTCTGGCGTTTTATCCTTGCAAATACTTTATAGTAAGGTGTCATTTAACTGTCAAAATCCTTGTAA
>JAOXYJ010107146.1:0-11283 GCA_028566555.1 Lithophaga nigra
AAAATGAAAGGCTCAGTCTGTCAAACATAGAATGGACCATGATTTTGGCTGAAATAGTACAGAAACCATCTGAAATATTACTGAAGCCTTCCTAAAACAACAGAAATAGAACAATCACTAATCAAAATAAAATGGATAGTAATTTTGGCTGAAGTATAACAGAAACCATCCCAAAATATTACCAAATCTTCCTGACTTCAGACAGCCTACAACGGAACAGAACAGAACAGAAAACAATCCCTTTAACAAACAGAATGTTGGGTAACTTTTTGGGGCTGAAATAGTAAGGAAACCAACCCATAATATTCCAGTCATCTTCCCCTCAGACTGACAAACGAAACCGAAGCCATAACAGGAATGGAAGCGTATGTGAAATACACATAGAATAATCTGCTGCTGTGGCTGAATTAATACTAAGAAAATGTTGAAAATGTTTAAATTTTGTTTGGTAATCTAGAACTTTGTGCAAAATGATCTGAAACAGAACAATCTAAATGCTTTGCTGAAATAGAACCATCTGAAAAAAAATTCAATGGAATTGTACCTTGAAATAAAGCAAACACCACCTGAAAGAGGACAGTTCTATATCCACATTTTAGTCGTCCACTTGATTAGTAGAGTCGCACACATTTAGCTTTACAGTCTCCAACATCCTAAATTATTAATATGAAAATGAAGAAATGAGAGAAATGACATCAGGTAAGAATGTTAATATTGTTTGACTTCCAAGATGGCCAGAACTGGAAATGAAGGAATATATTTCAAACTTAACAGCAGGGCCACATTCTTAAGTGGGTAGTGCCTTTTAATTCCTTTAAAATTACTTAGAAAGGTTTGTGATACTGGAAAAATGAAAAAAAATGACTAGTTCCAATCCTTCATTTTATAAGGCAGTAAACTTAAATTTGTATGATGGTATTTGTGGTAAACCTAAAATTTAACACTGCTTGCACTGAGGTCATACTTTATAAGCATGATTAAATCAATTAAGAAAATCTAGCACTTTCTAGACAGAAGAAAAAAACATTTTGCCAACCTACATACACATTCTGATAGATAATAGCAGTTCCATGCAGTCCACTGATATTTCAGATTGTGTCTCACTTGAAGACAACATTTCACCATTATTGCTTTTATCTCTCCCCTCCTGGGGAGACATCTGACTGTTCTGCATCATTCTGTAGACCTATCACACTTGTCTATAGTCTGTAACTTAGGAACTAGTCATGGCCGTAACTACCATTGAGGGAACCAGGGCAAGTGCCTTGGTAAAAATTTTGACAAGTATATAACAGCGTATCTCACTTTATAAAATACGATGTTTAAAATGCCCAGATGAAAAACTTAAATCCTCTTTTTTTAGATTTGAAGTCAATAATTTCTTCTGAGACACTGATAGGTAATCTGACCAGTGGTCAAAACTTAATTCTGTTATCACTTTTGCATTTATCGTTCGATTAATACATTTGTAATAATTCACGTGCTTATGTCTTATTTGACTCTAAATAATTGGTCATTTTGTATTAACAAACAACATGATATTTGACCAACTAGTATATACATTTGTATGTGGAAATGAAGTAGATAACAAAGATGAAAGTTTTGATGTTGATATCACGTATGAAAATAAAGGTGCATTATTTGAACGTGCTAAGTGCCAGCAGAATATGCCGAAATTTGCTGAACCAGACAGACATCAAAGGAAGATGCATTGTTGTGGCTTCTTCAACATTTTACTTCAGTTTTAGATGCATATGAAACCAGCTGGTCAGGTTACTTTGGACACTTCTTCATACCCTGTAAGTCTAGTGAGATTTGAGTTTGTAGTTGCTGTGGTTTCCTTGCAGTCTCAGTCTAGGCTACATCAGACCTATATCTGTGCTTTTGCACTTGCAGAAACGAGTGCTCGCCATTGCTGGTAAAAATGAAGTTCCAGAAATCAAACCACATATTGCTTATGTTGCGAGGGCTGCAGCTGAAACAATTGAAAAATATTACAGGGTGAACTATTTCTTACCTTTTGTAGATCGCATTATATCACGCGTAAATTCAAGATTCCCCAGAGATGTTTTTTGGTTTTTATTCGGTAACGTTTTATCTGAACAGTCTTGTTACAAAATAGTTCCATGCATCTTGACAGAATATGGGCCTTACCCTGGACCCGCTGCCTTGGTTGATATGAAACCCTAGTTACGGCCCTGCAATTAGGAGGATTAAGGTGAATATTTGCATAAAGGTTCAGGTCTATCAAATGACATGTTACTAGCTACCACATTGACCCAAACCAAAGGAATTTAGAAAATAGGTAGATTGATTGATTGATTATTGTTTAACATCAAGTGAGCAGTATTACAGCTATATTCATGACCAGAACAAATGTATGAACAAACACAAAAACTGGGACTGGGATATGGCTGTAGGCAGAAATTTGGCTTGCTACAGGTAATTTTACCTTGCAGTGTTGCATATGTCCTTTAGCATGTAGAGAGTTAAGCATAATCCCAACTCAAGTGTATTTGTCATCTGGCACAACCTAGGACGGTACGTTTTAGAGAGATTCTACCCTACCAGCTGGAGAATTTGGGTCCTATTTCTATACCCCGGTGTTTCCTCAGGATTGCTGTATATTTATTATCCCACACTACCACACAGTCCATTCAGGAGGGGGTTCTACCCCTCCAGCTGGAGAAGCTAGGTCCTATTTCTATACCCCGGTGTTTCCTCAGGATTGCTGTATATTTATTATTCCACACTACCACACAGTCCATTCAGGAGAGGTTCTACCCCTCCAGCTGGAGAAGCTAGGTCCTATTTCTATAGCCTGGTATTCCCTTGGAGTGGAAAATAGGTAGATATTTTTATTAAAATTAAGGGCTGTATTTCCAGTCTAACCCAATACCACAAGATAGTTTATTTTGAACACTGGCCTTGACCTTATCCCCAGGGCAAAGAAGTGGATACGGCTTTTGCAAAGTTAGGATTCAGTTAGTGTCAAAACTTTAAACAATTACATGGATTAAGATGATGTTACTGCATCCTAGTATATGGTAAGCACTACGAGATCACAAGATATGTCTCAAAAGACCCTAAACACCCTGTATCCCAAAGGCCATGAATGAGTGGGCTTGTGTCAAATGTGTCTAGTCAGTAACTAAAACTGCTAATAGATTAAGATAACTTTACAAAAATGTTCAGTACCAGACGATTTCATGAAGAAAACTCCAGGATAATAGAAATAGGAATTACTTGTCATTGTTTTTACTGTATATGACTCGAAAATACTAAGCACATGAGATAATGTTTTGCAGACAGTCCCTCTGAACATATTTCCAGAATCACCTTTGTCGGTATTTATGTATTTTGTCATATGTACTACATGAGCATCAAATGAGAAGGCACTATGAGTAGGTGAGCATCTATTCTGACACAAAACTAACCTCTATTTTCATACCTGCCGCTTGCAAAGTGGGCAGTATATAGTGATGGGAGTGTCTGTCAGTTCGTTCATTCGTCCTCTTCGACATTGGGGTGCATCTTGTATCAACCAGTGAAGAGGCCTTAATGAAAATATCACAGAAGCTTCATGACATAATGCCATTCTGCACCTATTATTTGTTTTACAATCAAAATCATTTTTGGGGTTTCCCATAGCAAAACATGGACTTAGTTTGTCCAACGTAGGGTACCCATATTGTATCCATAACTCCTCTGAGAGAAGCTTTATGACATAATGCTATTGTGCTCCTCCTATTTCGTTTTCCTATCAAAATGAGTTTTAGGGGTTTAACATAGCAAAACATGGGATAGACTGAGTAGGGAAGCTGGAGGTATGAATCTGTGAGCTATACTCGTATTATTTCTAGTTTTAACCAATAATACTGAATGCAAGTATATAGAGTTTATGTATGCAAGACCTTGAAATGTGAAAAACATGAAAAAGAATGTTATGGTTCAAGTAGGTTATACATGTGGAAAGAATATCTGTACTCTATATAATGGCGATCCTTAATGATCAGGGTGAGGAAAATCTTCGGTTTTCTAAATTCCATTAAGAATGTGTTTGCAATCCAGTTGTCTTAGGTTAAATAGCACTTAATTATAAAAACACACATTACAGAACAGCTGTTAGGAGGAATTTTCTCACAAAAATTAGATGATATGTACCAAAATTTGTTAATCCCATCTAGTGTCAACCAAATCAAAAGCAGAGGGTTTATAAATAAGAATTTGAGAGAAAGTTTTCTACATAAGACAGTATATTTAGTGAGATTTACAGCTAAGTTATACAAAGTAACCTTACGTTGTCTAGTCACAAAGTCAGCATTTTCCAGTATCGGTACTGCTAGTGTATTCTACCAGTTCATCTAAGGAACTGACAAGTTTCCTGACAAGTACCAGTATGTCTCCGAGATCGGTCAGCCCTGTCGTCAGTGTAAATCCAGTTGATTAACAGGGCTCAAGTATCACTATGTATTTCCAAGATCGATAATGGCAATCACTAGTGAAAAACTAATTGATTTACAAGCCTTGTAAGTACCGGTATGTCTTTCCCACGTAATTGCTGTCACTAGTGTAGAACCAAATGATTACCAGGCCTTGTAAGTACCAGTATCTTTCCAAGATCAATAATGATGATCATTAGTGATGTATCAGTTTATTTCCATCCCTTTTAAGTACCAATTGAGATCGATGTATAGTACCAGTGAATTACCAGCCCTTGTAAGTACCATTATGTCTTATTACCAAGATACATTGTAGATGAGGCCTGTCACTAATACAGTACGCAGGCAATTTTCGCTCACGTGAAAAAATTACGTGAAATTCGATCACGTGAAAAATTGTTAAATTCACGTGAATTGTTGAAAATAATAATTCTATTGAGCACCTAATTGATCAGAATGACGCAGAAAAAAGAATATTTTCATTTTCTTTACTAAAATTTTAACGTTAAATTCACGTGAAAAATTTCATGTGAATTTCAGGTACAAGCTCATTTGGGATGAAATTCACGTTGTTATTTTCACGTGAGCAAAATTTGCCTGTGTACCAGTTTACTACCAGACCTTCTAAGTACCTATATCTTTCGGAGATCAGTCGCTAGTATAGTATTAGTGAATTAATAGGCATTGTGAGTACTAGTAAGTCTTTCCAAGACCAATAATGGCTGTCACTAGTATAGTACCAGTTTATTACCAGACCTTGTAAGTACCAATACACTATGTCTTTCCACAATTGGTAATTGCTGTCACTAATGTAGTACCAGTTATTACCAGGCCTTGCAAGTACCAATGTAGCTTTCCAAGATCGATAATACTTGTTACTAGTGCAAGTGAATTACTAGACCTTGACAGTCTTTATAAGATTGATAATTGTCACTCGTGTAGTATCCGTTTACTGCCAGGCCAGTTAAGGACCAATATGTCTTTCCGAGATCGATAATACTTGTCACTAGTGTAGTATCAGTGAATTACCAGGCCTTGTACATACCAGTATGTGTTTCCAAGTTTATTGTCAGATCTTTCAAGTACTAATATGTCTTTCCGAGATCGATAATCCTTGTCCCTAATGCAGTATACCAGTAAATTACCATGCAGACCTTGCAAGTACCAGCTATGTCTTTACAATATCGATAATGCCAGTCACTGGTGTAATACCAGTTTATTACCAGGCTTTTAAATGTCAGTATGTCTCTGAAATCGGTAATACTAATTACTAGAAGTGAATTGCCAGGTCTTCAAAGTACCAATATGTCCTTCCAAGATCGATAATGGCTGTCTCTAGTGTAGAACCAATTTATTACTAAGCATTATAGTACCGGTATGTCTTCCAAAATCGATAGTATCGATAATGCTTGTCATTAGTGTAGTACCAGTTTATTACTAGGCCTACGGGAGAGAAAGTGTTTTCTGGTTAAGGTACCAGTCTCAGTTATGTACTACATGTACCAGTTTATTACTAGGCCTACATTTGAAAAGTGTGTAAGACAGATATATAACATAACACAAACATATACATTTATATATTTATACTACATCCACACAACAAAGAGATTTGTGATCAGAGTAATAGAATAAAGTATAATATTATGGGAATTGCTATTCAAGGAGGTTAAAACAAAGAATGATACTAAAACTGCCTTCAAAGTGGATAAATACGAAAGCACCGAATTTGAAAGAGTTACTTATATAAAAGGTAATTTGCAAGTTAAGAGTCAAAATTTGAGGACTTTAGTGGAAATAAAGCACAGCACAGAAAGGTAGCAAAGCAAGAAGGGAAGCAAGAAGTTATATACTGCTGAAACGATTCTGTAAGGTATGCTGCTAAATTATCAAACTGAGAAGTACATGTACTATATTATATAAACACAAAATGAGGTAGAAGAAACTTTGGTTGAAGTATCAGCACGTCTTTACCGAAATCAATATATAATAATGCCTTTTGCAAGTTAAAAAGCTTACATTTAAGAAATCTTGGTTAACAGTACGTTATTATTTTTCCAAGATAGATGACTTACTACTCTAGAACCAATTTATTACTCTGTTATACAAGTACATCGTTCCGAGTTAAGTATAGTACCAGTTTATTATCAGGCGTACATGAAAGAAACTTTTTTTAAAGCACGAGTGTTTTTTCCTGAGATCAATGCCTCTCAAATTAATCCATATAAGGTAGCGGTATACTATTACTAGGTGTTACAACGTTTTTTTTTGTCCAAATAGTTACTATAGGTAAGTGCGTAGTTGCTAGTTGTATTGATTTTTTACTTAGTAGTGTTGTCTGTCTATAGTACCTGCAGCCATATTAGGAAAGTGTAATGATGGTTGGCCTAACCAAGTGTTTTCTTGCTGTATGTTCAGTCAAGCTGCTACTGATTGGTAGGGGTTTTACAGTCCAGTGTGTCTCGGATCAGTTTAGACTGTGGTATATATATCAAAGTTATTCTTGAGGAATAGTGTGACTCGTGTCCAGACAGAAGATACATGTAAGTATGCCATACATGTGGTAATACTCGATCAAAAACAAGAGATTTAATAATGTTAGTTTTTGGCTGTTTTGTGCGACTTTCATGAGAAGCAACGTTGCCTGCTGTCCCTACTAATGCGCATGCTATCCAAGAACCTTTTCTGATTATAAAGAAAGCCCGCATAAATGGTTGGGCATTGTTTAGTCGGATACCGACAGTGAACTGGACCGCCGCAATGAAGAATCATGTTTAGGTTTCATGGCTGAACAGATTGCAGGCCTTTTTGCGCAGACACGGGTACAACATTGGGTTTTCATCCTTTTTTAAATTTTATCATATCAGCTCATATTTTGAGGCTTATTGTGTTAGTTATAGTTTTACACCAACCACTACGGAGGATCCATAATTCTGTGCGTTTTGAATTTGTTGAGAGAAGTTTGTACCTCATTTGCCATTAGATGCGCATGTCCTTGAATGTACAGGACGTTTTCGATGTCGCTTGTATATGAAGATATTTTAATTTTATTTTAAAAAGGCGTTTTTAATATTTGTCAATAAATGTTAAATGAACAACTGATTACGATCCATTGGACGTTCGCCCAGTACCCGTAGGACGTTGTCATTTTACATCAACATGAAGAAGTAATTTAAAGATCGTTGACTATACGATTTTTCTTTTATATAAAAAGAAAAACAAGAAACACATCTTAAGTAAACTATTTACATTGGATTTTAATTATGTTTAATAATGAGGAAAAGAGGTGATTTTCCTATTAATTGGCCTGGAAACGATCTGTTTGATCAGTCTAAGGACACAAGTGCTCATGCCCAAGGGGAGATGTTGACAAATATTTAGTAATAATTGTTATGGTCAGTGAACGTTTATAACGTGTGGCCTCGTCCATTTAGTACCCCTGGACATTTCCTTGGACAGAATTATTGTTGATATTAATAATTGGTATGACAAGACTCGCTGAGTTACAATAAGTTATTTTGTATTTGCATGTAAATATGTATGTACTTGTTTGACCACGAAAACATACTTTGAACATTTTACCTTTGATCAGATTGGAAAAAAATATAAATATTAATGGAGGAAGTCTGCAGTCTAGGTAGAAAAAATCATCTCTTTGAGGTGACAAGATACATGTACTGGCAAGAACCATCAAAGGCAAATATTGTATAGAACTACAGCAGTCGCTTGTTCTTTTTACCAGGTGTCGAGGGGAGACTGTACCCTTGATCCTTGTGCTACTAGTGCTGTAGGATTTCAGATAAATTGCGTTGTACCATTAAAGTCGGATACACTGAGGTCTGTTTCTTTCCGTATGTATGCATCTTGTACGTTTCTCTAGGGTTTAACGTCGCTAAATTACCTTCGAAAGTTTTTTGGTTTCGAAGTCACCAGTTAAAACCAGAGAACCAGTGACCACAGATGACTTCTGTTTCACATCCATATCCAACAGTAACTCGAAGTTTGAGTAGACAAACAGGGAATGTAACACATCACTCTGGAATCAGTCAAAACAAAAACAAAATAATGTTGTGACCATTTTGAATGAATTTGTAACTGTCGGATAACTTTGTACAAGTGAATAATTTCTCGTGTGTCTCGCTTATACTTACACAAAAGTAAAATATGTCCAAGGGTAGATTTTACTTGGGTATAGCCGTTAGACCCTTTCTCTAGCTGAGCTTGAAAACTACATTTGAAATACTTTACCGAATGTCTATATACACCACAAGAAAAGTGTAAAAGTATAAGAAGTTGAAAAGGTGATTGGTTCGTGTTAAGCAAACAGAATAGTACATTTACATTTTGAAAATACATTTTTAAAGCCATTAAATATCACTTTGACAGGTAGACATATCTATTTTCTTTCATGTACAAATATTTGGCTGTGCAACGAAGATTTCCATGATTTATTTACTGATCTTTTATGAAGATATATTATCAAATGTGAAATTACAAATTATTGCAAGTTCACTTTTTCCCATTTTTTTATATCTTCGATTTTCTGTCAGCAGACTGACGAATGACATTGTCAAGAAAAAAGTCACCAAGTTCAAAATGTATACATGTTTCATGTGAAGAACTTATGAAATCTCACGAAATCGTTACAGAATCGTTGTATTTTAAACGTTATGCAATTTTATGTAATTTTTATTATGATATTTGCTTATTATGCAAATGATAATGAGTTAATTTCCAAATTTGCACATTTTAAGACAAAAGACAACCATGCATATTTATATTAATCACATGGAGGTAATTAAGACACATAAAATTGTCTGGTTTCCTTGTTTTTAATGCATTTTTCTTTCAAAGTGATAAAAATATGATAATTCAGTGCATGAACATAAATTTGTGGAGGTTATTAATTTTGATTTCCCTTTAGCGATGTCTTTTACATGTTTAAGATGTCTGAACTTTGGGCACTGCATGTCACATGATGTCTGTCCAAGGTCAATGAGCAGTTCTTGTAGGAATAAAAATCATTTTAAAGGGATTCTTACTGGTATATTAATTTGGCCCTTTCTCACGCCTTTAAATGTACTTATACTCGGAGAATTTTGTTTTGCAGGAAGATGTACTAACCACAACAATTCAAATTTCCCGCCTTTTTCTTCCGCTCGAATTCTCTTAACTTTACAAATGCAGTTCCTGCAAGAAGTGTTATAAAACTACCACTTACTTTTCGGAATTTTACTGGTTTTGTTTAGGTATTAAACATAAAACTGGTGGCCTCAACATACCCGAGAAGGTAATAAATGTGATACTGACATCTGCTTTTATATGGCCTGCAGGTTGAACGAGTTAAAATTCTGGAACTCGTTATTTAATATCTGCTTCCGTCAACCTTAAATTTGTTTGATCAGCGGGGAAGTTCAGAACTCCAAATAGTCCATTTCACTGGTTTCGCTCTACTTTCGTGACCATTAATGAAACATCTTTATTACAAAGTTACTGAGAATGAAAAAAAGGAGAAAAATGTCTTTTGTATGAAATGTAATAGTTGAATGTAATTCTGTATTGCCCAGAACGGTGGTAGAGTTTATCTAGTTGGTTGTAACAATTATTTATCCATTGGATGAATCATCGGATCGTCTTAACGCTCCAGTTATATCAGGGAAAGCATCGAACGGCGAGCTGTAGTAACTACCACATGTCCATCAAAATTTTGTCTAGCTGTAATTGGTACCCACCAACAAGCGATTCCCACATTGGGCTTCAGTATCAACTTCATGACAATCTAATACAATTTTTTGTCCAATCCATAATTTTTATAATTAGACATAGTATCATCATCAGACACTGATGCAATCTAGAATGTCGCTAGACGATGTTTTGGGAGTAAAGCAGGGGTCTTGTTGAAAGCGAAGATCATCTGATTAGGTCAAATATCCGCAGCTTTGTAGAATTTAGTGTCCCGTGTTTAACTCTTAACATAGGCTCATGATACATATAGTTTGTATCATTGTTCCTCAATACCAGTGTCATGTCCAGCACCTGGATCTCTCTTTGAAATCGAGTCATATCTTAAAAGGAGAATGAGTTATGTTGGGGTCCAGGTTGTTTAATTTTAGCATTAAGCCCCCCTTGCATGTGAAACCTGCATGTTTGAGGGTTGCAGCTCAAGCTCTGTTTTTGCTATATATACGTTATGTACATGTACTCAAGTTTTCGTCTCTGGCTTGATGAAGTTCTTATATTTTTGCAAACACCTGTAGTACTGAAAGTCACAGGATAAGTAGTAGCTTTTTTTTTGTCAAGACAGCAATTGTTTCGCTTGGAAAGGTTTGACTGGTAGCCATGAACTTTCTGACCGAAGGTGATCAAAATAAAAAATAAACAAGTGCATGTACAACTGAATATGAATGATCTCATTCGTCAAAATTTTATTTCAGTTAATTGCAGTGTAATTAGTTTGTCTATTTGAAGTTTTTATCTCAGTTTTATTACATTTCATCATTTTTATCACGATTGTTGGTTCAGCTCAATGCATATTAAATCGATTTGTCTGGTTGGGCGTTGAATAGTTCTCAATTGTATCCTTTTTAAAGTGCAAATACAGAACTAAGTATACTTTATCAGTACGATGAATGCTTTAGTATACTATTAGAGAGACTTTTTATACCTAACTGGCAAAAAAGAAAAGAAAAGAAAAAAGGTCATGCGAGCTGTTATTTCAATTTTGTGTCCGTCGTCTGTAAACTTCTTTAAAATCTCTTCTAAAACTACTCAGCCAGTTGCAGTTGGTACCAAAGTTGGCAGAGATGATCCTCGGATATACCCTCTTTCAAAATTATATACGATC